>NDXB01016239.1:1912-14925 GCA_002631895.1 Agapornis roseicollis
GGGAATGGGGAGACTGGGGCCATTGGGAGGAGGGAATGGGGAGACTGGGGCCATTGGGAGGAGGGAATGGGGAGACTGGGGCCACTCAGAGCACTGTGACCACCACTGGGGACACTGGGAGGGGGTGCTGGGGTCACTGGGAGCAGCACTGGCAGTACTGGGGTCTGTCTCACCCAGCACGAAGGACACGGGGATGAGGTTGGCCGATTTGTCACAGTAGAGCACAAGCTTCTCAAAGAGCCTCTTCTGGGCCTCCGACAGCAGGAACCTGGGCCATTGGGGGGGGGTGTCAGCAGTGGCCCCCACCCCCGTGTGTCCCTCTCCACCCTGGGTCCCCCCCATCTACCCCCATTCCTGTGCCCCCCATCTCCCCATGTTCCCCTCCCCGTATCCATAGGCACCGGTAGGCCAGGCTGAGCCCCAGGTAGGCGGTGAGGAAGAGGAGCAGCTCCCGGTAGAGCAGTTTGTAGATGCTCCCGCGCCAGAGCAGCAGCAGCCTCGAGAAGCCCCCGAAGCGCGTGGTGGCCACGCGGGACGTGTAGGTCACCGTCATGGCAGGGCTGGTGGTGGGGAAGGTGACGTCTGAGGTCAGAACTATTCCTATAGGAGAATGGAAATGATGGAGATCAGTAAAGGCCTTTCTATGGATGTGAAAGTGTTGTAGTGTTACTGGTCTGTATTCTATAGGAGAACAGAAATGATGGAGATCAGTAAAGGCCTTTCTATGGATGTGAAAGTGTCGTGTTACTGGTCTGTATTCTATAGAATAGAAATGATGGAGATCAGTAAAGGCCTTTCTATGGATGTGAAAGTGTTGTAGTGTTACTGGTCTGTATTCTATAGGAGAATAGAAATGATGGAGATCAGTAAAGGCCTTTCTATGGATGTGAAAGTGTTGTCACGTTACTGGTCTGTATTCTATAGGAGAATGGAAATGATGTAGATCAGTAAAGGCCTTTCTATGGATGTGAAAGTGTTGTAGTGTTACTGGTCTGTATTTCAGTCACTCCATAACCAAGATATCCCAGTAGTAGCTTTAGCAGCAGAGGCTAATCATGTACAGTGAACAGAGCTGCAGAAGAGAACAACGGGTATGGTGTAAGCCTGTGGAATTTGGTGGCCCAATTGTTTCACACTGATCTAATTGTTTCACACTGATTGTTTCACACTGATCTAGTTGTTTCACACTGATCTAATTGTTTCACACTGATTGTTTCACACTGATTGTGTCACGCTGATTGTGTCACGCTGATTGTGTCACACTGATTGTGTCACACTGGTCTTCGAAAGCATCTTTAGCGCTGAAGNTGTTTCACACTGATCTAATTGTTTCACACTGATTGTTTCACACTGATTGTGTCACACTGATCTAGTTGTTTCACACTGATCTAATTGTTTCACACTGATTGTGTCACACTGATCTAGTTGTTTCACACTGATCTAATTGTGTCACGCTGATTGTGTCACGCTGATTGTGTCACACTGATTGTGTCACACTGATCTAATTGTTTCACGCTGATTGTGTCACACTGATTGTGTCACACTGGTCTTCGAAAGCATCTTTAGCGCTGAAGAACATCTGTGTTCTAAGCCTGTGTTGAGATAACAGGACCCAGTGATTTAGTGACCCCAATAAAGTGAATTGCTTCACAGCATCCTTCAACTCATCAGTTAAGTTTGTTAGTGCAGAAGCAGAGCCTCCTGAACGCCCGCTACTGTGGGATACTCCTCATGGCTGTCCTGTATAAACACTGCAGGAAGGTCACAGCCTTGGATCCTTGTTAGTTAATCAGGTATAGATATGGCTGTCTTGGATCCTTGTTAGTCAATCAGTTATAGATATGGCTGTCTTGGATCCTTGTTAGTCAATCAGTTATAGATATGGCTGTCTTGGATCCTTGTTAGTCAATCACAGTTATAGATATGGCTGTCTTGGATCCTTGTTAGTCAATCACAGTTATAGATATGGCTGTCTTGGATCCTTGTTAGTCAATCACAGTTATAGATATGGCTGTCTTGGATCCTTGTTAGTCAATCACAGTTATAGATATGGCTGTCTTGGATCCTTGTTAGTCAATCACAGTTATAGATATGGCTGTCTTGGATCCTTGTTAGTCAATCACAGTTATAGATATGGCTGTCTTGGATCCTTGTTAGTCAATCACAGTTATAGATATGGCTGTCTTGGATCCTTGTTAGTCAATCACAGTTATAGATATGGCTGTCTTGGATCCTTGTTAGTCAATCACAGTTATAGATATGGCTGTCTTGGATCCTTGTTAGTCAATCACAGTTATAGATATGGCTGTCTTGGATCCTTGTTAGTCAATCACAGTTATAGATATGGCTGTCTTGGATCCTTGTTAGTCAATCACAGTTATAGATATGGCTGTCTTGGATCCTTGTTAGTCAATCACAGTTATAGATATGGCTGTCTTGGATCCTTGTTAGTCAATCACAGTTATAGATATGGCTGTCTTGGATCCTTGTTAGTCAATCACAGTTATAGATATGGCTGTCTTGGATCCTTGTTAGTCAATCACAGTTATAGATATGGCTGTCTTGGATCCTTGTTAGTCAATCACAGTTATAGATATGGCTGTCTTGGATCCTTGTTAGTCAATCACAGTTATAGATATGGCTGTCTTGGATCCTTGTTAGTCAATCACAGTTATAGATATGGCTGTCTTGGATCCTTGTTAGTCAATCACAGTTATAGATATGGCTGTCTTGGATCCTTGTTAGTCAATCACAGTTATAGATATGGCTGTCTTGGATCCTTGTTAGTCAATCACAGTTATAGATATGGCTGTCTTGGATCCTTGTTAGTCAATCACAGTTATAGATATGGCTGTCTTGGATCCTTGTTAGTCAATCACAGTTATAGATATGGCTGTCTTGGATCCTTGTTAGTCAATCACAGTTATAGATATGGCTGTCTTGGATCCTTGTTAGTCAATCACAGTTATAGATATGGCTGTCTTGGATCCTTGTTAGTCAATCACAGTTATAGATATGGCTGTCTTGGATCCTTGTTAGTCAATCACAGTTATAGATATGGCTGTCTTGGATCCTTGTTAGTCAATCACAGTTATAGATATGGCTGTCTTGGATCCTTGTTAGTCAATCACAGTTATAGATATGGCTGTCTTGGATCCTTGTTAGTCAATCACAGTTATAGATATGGCTGTCTTGGATCCTTGTTAGTCAATCACAGTTATAGATATGGCTGTCTTGGATCCTTGTTAGTCAATCACAGTTATAGATATGGCTGTCTTGGATCCTTGTTAGTCAATCACAGTTATAGATATGGCTGTCTTGGATCCTTGTTAGTCAATCACAGTTATAGATATGGCTGTCTTGGATCCTTGTTAGTCAATCACAGTTATAGATATGGCTGTCTTGGATCCTTGTTAGTCAATCACAGTTATAGATATGGCTGTCTTGGATCCTTGTTAGTCAATCACAGTTATAGATATGGCTGTCTTGGATCCTTGTTAGTCAATCACAGTTATAGATATGGCTGTCTTGGATCCTTGTTAGTCAATCACAGTTATAGATATGGCTGTCTTGGATCCTTGTTAGTCAATCACAGTTATAGATATGGCTGTCTTGGATCCTTGTTAGTCAATCACAGTTATAGATATGGCTGTCTTGGATCCTTGTTAGTCAATCACAGTTATAGATATGGCTGTCTTGGATCCTTGTTAGTCAATCACAGTTATAGATATGGCTGTCTTGGATCCTTGTTAGTCAATCACAGTTATAGATATGGCTGTCTTGGATCCTTGTTAGTCAATCACAGTTATAGATATGGCTGTCTTGGATCCTTGTTAGTCAATCACAGTTATAGATATGGCTGTCTTGGATCCTTGTTAGTCAATCACAGTTATAGATATGGCTGTCTTGGATCCTTGTTAGTCAATCACAGTTATAGATATGGCTGTCTTGGATCCTTGTTAGTCAATCACAGTTATAGATATGGCTGTCTTGGATCCTTGTTAGTCAATCACAGTTATAGATATGGCTGTCTTGGATCCTTGTTAGTCAATCACAGTTATAGATATGGCTGTCTTGGATCCTTGTTAGTCAATCACAGTTATAGATATGGCTGTCTTGGATCCTTGTTAGTCAATCACAGTTATAGATATGGCTGTCTTGGATCCTTGTTAGTCAATCACAGTTATAGATATGGCTGTCTTGGATCCTTGTTAGTCAATCACAGTTATAGATATGGCTGTCTTGGATCCTTGTTAGTCAATCACAGTTATAGATATGGCTGTCTTGGATCCTTGTTAGTCAATCACAGTTATAGATATGGCTGTCTTGGATCCTTGTTAGTCAATCACAGTTATAGATATGGCTGTCTTGGATCCTTGTTAGTCAATCACAGTTATAGATATGGCTGTCTTGGATCCTTGTTAGTCAATCACAGTTATAGATATGGCTGTCTTGGATCCTTGTTAGTCAATCACAGTTATAGATATGGCTGTCTTGGATCCTTGTTAGTCAATCACAGTTATAGATATGGCTGTCTTGGATCCTTGTTAGTCAATCACAGTTATAGATATGGCTGTCTTGGATCCTTGTTAGTCAATCACAGTTATAGATATGGCTGTCTTGGATCCTTGTTAGTCAATCACAGTTATAGATATGGCTGTCTTGGATCCTTGTTAGTCAATCACAGTTATAGATATGGCTGTCTTGGATCCTTGTTAGTCAATCACAGTTATAGATATGGCTGTCTTGGATCCTTGTTAGTCAATCACAGTTATAGATATGGCTGTCTTGGATCCTTGTTAGTCAATCACAGTTATAGATATGGCTGTCTTGGATCCTTGTTAGTCAATCACAGTTATAGATATGGCTGTCTTGGATCCTTGTTAGTCAATCACAGTTATAGATATGGCTGTCTTGGATCCTTGTTAGTCAATCACAGTTATAGATATGGCTGTCTTGGATCCTTGTTAGTCAATCACAGTTATAGATATGGCTGTCTTGGATCCTTGTTAGTCAATCACAGTTATAGATATGGCTGTCTTGGATCCTTGTTAGTCAATCACAGTTATAGATATGGCTGTCTTGGATCCTTGTTAGTCAATCACAGTTATAGATATGGCTGTCTTGGATCCTTGTTAGTCAATCACAGTTATAGATATGGCTGTCTTGGATCCTTGTTAGTCAATCACAGTTATAGATATGGCTGTCTTGGATCCTTGTTAGTCAATCACAGTTATAGATATGGCTGTCTTGGATCCTTGTTAGTCAATCACAGTTATAGATATGGCTGTCTTGGATCCTTGTTAGTCAATCACAGTTATAGATATGGCTGTCTTGGATCCTTGTTAGTCAATCACAGTTATAGATATGGCTGTCTTGGATCCTTGTTAGTCAATCACAGTTATAGATATGGCTGTCTTGGATCCTTGTTAGTCAATCACAGTTATAGATATGGCTGTCTTGGATCCTTGTTAGTCAATCACAGTTATAGATATGGCTGTCTTGGATCCTTGTTAGTCAATCACAGTTATAGATATGGCTGTCTTGGATCCTTGTTAGTCAATCACAGTTATAGATATGGCTGTCTTGGATCCTTGTTAGTCAATCACAGTTATAGATATGGCTGTCTTGGATCCTTGTTAGTCAATCACAGTTATAGATATGGCTGTCTTGGATCCTTGTTAGTCAATCACAGTTATAGATATGGCTGTCTTGGATCCTTGTTAGTCAATCACAGTTATAGATATGGCTGTCTTGGATCCTTGTTAGTCAATCACAGTTATAGATATGGCTGTCTTGGATCCTTGTTAGTCAATCACAGTTATAGATATGGCTGTCTTGGATCCTTGTTAGTCAATCACAGTTATAGATATGGCTGTCTTGGATCCTTGTTAGTCAATCACAGTTATAGATATGGCTGTCTTGGATCCTTGTTAGTCAATCACAGTTATAGATATGGCTGTCTTGGATCCTTGTTAGTCAATCACAGTTATAGATATGGCTGTCTTGGATCCTTGTTAGTCAATCACAGTTATAGATATGGCTGTCTTGGATCCTTGTTAGTCAATCACAGTTATAGATATGGCTGTCTTGGATCCTTGTTAGTCAATCACAGTTATAGATATGGCTGTCTTGGATCCTTGTTAGTCAATCACAGTTATAGATATGGCTGTCTTGGATCCTTGTTAGTCAATCACAGTTATAGATATGGCTGTCTTGGATCCTTGTTAGTCAATCACAGTTATAGATATGGCTGTCTTGGATCCTTGTTAGTCAATCACAGTTATAGATATGGCTGTCTTGGATCCTTGTTAGTCAATCACAGTTATAGATATGGCTGTCTTGGATCCTTGTTAGTCAATCACAGTTATAGATATGGCTGTCTTGGATCCTTGTTAGTCAATCACAGTTATAGATATGGCTGTCTTGGATCCTTGTTAGTCAATCACAGTTATAGATATGGCTGTCTTGGATCCTTGTTAGTCAATCACAGTTATAGATATGGCTGTCTTGGATCCTTGTTAGTCAATCACAGTTATAGATATGGCTGTCTTGGATCCTTGTTAGTCAATCACAGTTATAGATATGGCTGTCTTGGATCCTTGTTAGTCAATCACAGTTATAGATATGGCTGTCTTGGATCCTTGTTAGTCAATCACAGTTATAGATATGGCTGTCTTGGATCCTTGTTAGTCAATCACAGTTATAGATATGGCTGTCTTGGATCCTTGTTAGTCAATCACAGTTATAGATATGGCTGTCTTGGATCCTTGTTAGTCAATCACAGTTATAGATATGGCTGTCTTGGATCCTTGTTAGTCAATCACAGTTATAGATATGGCTGTCTTGGATCCTTGTTAGTCAATCACAGTTATAGATATGGCTGTCTTGGATCCTTGTTAGTCAATCACAGTTATAGATATGGCTGTCTTGGATCCTTGTTAGTCAATCACAGTTATAGATATGGCTGTCTTGGATCCTTGTTAGTCAATCACAGTTATAGATATGGCTGTCTTGGATCCTTGTTAGTCAATCACAGTTATAGATATGGCTGTCTTGGATCCTTGTTAGTCAATCACAGTTATAGATATGGCTGTCTTGGATCCTTGTTAGTCAATCACAGTTATAGATATGGCTGTCTTGGATCCTTGTTAGTCAATCACAGTTATAGATATGGCTGTCTTGGATCCTTGTTAGTCAATCACAGTTATAGATATGGCTGTCTTGGATCCTTGTTAGTCAATCACAGTTATAGATATGGCTGTCTTGGATCCTTGTTAGTCAATCACAGTTATAGATATGGCTGTCTTGGATCCTTGTTAGTCAATCACAGTTATAGATATGGCTGTCTTGGATCCTTGTTAGTCAATCACAGTTATAGATATGGCTGTCTTGGATCCTTGTTAGTCAATCACAGTTATAGATATGGCTGTCTTGGATCCTTGTTAGTCAATCACAGTTATAGATATGGCTGTCTTGGATCCTTGTTAGTCAATCACAGTTATAGATATGGCTGTCTTGGATCCTTGTTAGTCAATCACAGTTATAGATATGGCTGTCTTGGATCCTTGTTAGTCAATCACAGTTATAGATATGGCTGTCTTGGATCCTTGTTAGTCAATCACAGTTATAGATATGGCTGTCTTGGATCCTTGTTAGTCAATCACAGTTATAGATATGGCTGTCTTGGATCCTTGTTAGTCAATCACAGTTATAGATATGGCTGTCTTGGATCCTTGTTAGTCAATCACAGTTATAGATATGGCTGTCTTGGATCCTTGTTAGTCAATCACAGTTATAGATATGGCTGTCTTGGATCCTTGTTAGTCAATCACAGTTATAGATATGGCTGTCTTGGATCCTTGTTAGTCAATCACAGTTATAGATATGGCTGTCTTGGATCCTTGTTAGTCAATCACAGTTATAGATATGGCTGTCTTGGATCCTTGTTAGTCAATCACAGTTATAGATATGGCTGTCTTGGATCCTTGTTAGTCAATCACAGTTATAGATATGGCTGTCTTGGATCCTTGTTAGTCAATCACAGTTATAGATATGGCTGTCTTGGATCCTTGTTAGTCAATCACAGTTATAGATATGGCTGTCTTGGATCCTTGTTAGTCAATCACAGTTATAGATATGGCTGTCTTGGATCCTTGTTAGTCAATCACAGTTATAGATATGGCTGTCTTGGATCCTTGTTAGTCAATCACANGAATCTCCTCTTTGCCCAACTTGTAGCTGTGCCTGGGATTGCTCTGACCCAGGTGTAGGACCTTGCATTTGTCATGGTGAAACTGTTAGGGTTACTGCTCTATTATAATTGCCAATAATATATTTCTATAATACATATTGTGCATTTGGAGTATTTTCAACCAGTTTGAATAGGTATGCATTCTTCATATATAATTTTACAATGCAAGAATCATGGTGTGGTTGCTGATCTAATTCCTTGGAACTTGCAGGTTTTTTGTAGAAAATCCCATGCCTAGAATAAGTTTATGATTTCTCCACTTTTTAAAAGAAAAACCTATTGTTTCCTTTATTTTACATGATTTTTCTTCTTTGGGATGTTATTTAGGAGACATTGATGACTACAGTGCAGAAGTAGAAGAAATCCTTCCTCAGCATCTACAGCCTACTTCAAGCTCTGGTCTTGGAACCTCCCCAAGCTCTTCACCACATTCCAGTCCCTGTCAGTCCCCTACGCTGTCAGATGGACCTGCTCTCCCAGTGAGACCGAGCCGAGCACCGGCAAAAACTCCTGGACCACCTGTTTCCACGCACAGTGTGTATTATTACAGTGCTCAACTGCCTCTATTACTACTATACAATCTGGCAGCTGTTTGTCCCAGTGATAGAATACTGTCTTACAGATTATTTTTAATAGAGCTTTTAGTTTAATACAAAAGGCCATTCTTGCCATTATCTAGCATTTTCTGCATAAGTGGCTATGGGCAGATCACCTCATTCTTTGTCTCGGTTTTCCTAATGAGCAGTAGAAGAGCTTTGTTTCCTGTGTCCATGGATCTGCACTGCTGCAAGCTACCTAACTTGCTCTAGTTCTTTAGCATTTCATCATGAAAGAGACAGCTCAAAAAGTTATGTGGTTAATAGGCTTTCTAATTTAATTAGTTCTGCTGAAAAATTCTGTTGTAGTATGTCAGTATCATCTTAGTTCACTTCAGTCATACTCTTCAAATACAGCCCATTTCAGTTAATGCTCCTATCAGCTGAAAGATGTAAATTGTAATATGTAGATTTGTAAACAGGCTGTGTAATATGAAAGCTACTGTTTAAACATAACTTTATTTCAGTGACAGAGGTGACATTTAAAATTACAGTGTTTGGAATGGCTTCTAGAACAGTTTATTTCAATGTAATTTGGAGTACCTTCACAAAGACTGCTAAAATGCCTTCAGAATTCCCCTCATAACATTTTTTTCTAGAGCACTTAGTTCAAAATTTGGAACTCTTCAGTTTCTAAGAATGTTCAGGATTCTATGAAAAGTATATACTGATTAAAGCATACGAGACAATAATCTTGGCTTAGGGAACTTGCTTCTTTTCTCCATTGGCTTATTCCTTTTGTTTTCCCTCTCTCAAAAACTTCTGTATCATTGTTTCCAGGGCTGACGACTGACTGTTCTCTCTGCAAAAATAACTCGCTGTTAGAACAGCTTTACTGTGATTAGAATGTGCAAGTAATTAATGTTTGCATTGTTTTCTGTCATCTTGTTCAGCTGAATTTCAAGTTGGCACCCAGCAGAAAGAATCTTCTCAGAGCCTGGAGCCTAAGCGTCCTCCTCCACCTCGCCCAGTTGCTCCTCCTGCACGTCCTGCTCCACCACAGAGGCCACCTCCACCATCAGGTAATGCAGTAATGCGCATCAGGTGGTCAGGAGTATTTTGTGTCAAGTTTGTGAGGTGAACTTTGAAGTCCACACCCAAACCATATATTACATTTTGGTTTGGGGCTCAACGGAACATACCATTTTTTCACCAAGATGTTGAGTTGGTACATTTAATAGTAGTAACTCTATGGGAAATAACAGCATTTTCCAGTACCATTTAAATACTGCTGTCTTTGCTTAGTGAATAAGTTTAAAAAAAATTATAAACTTATTTTTACAATTTAAAAGTGTGGGCTTCCTACAGCAGTGTTTACTCAACATTTTTATTTCTACAGCATCTTCATTTTTAAAAGACAAATAGTCTTGTGCATTCATTGACTATATTCCTTTAATTTGGGCATCAGTATGTATGCATTTTATCATGTCCAAGTTTTTAATGTAGAGTTCATCTGGGTCATCTGAAAATGTAAACAATTGAGCACTAAGAGAAATTGGATGTTCAGAAGCATATGGGCAACACAATGAATAACTAACTGACCCATGTCATTTTAACTTTCTCATTCTTTTTCTTCTCTCTTAATGTACTGATATTTTTCATTATTGCTGCATTCATTTCTTATATACTGTAAGGCGGTAGGAGTCCTGCACCTGCTAGAAAAGAATTTGGAGGTAATGATTTCAATTGTTTTCGAATATGACTGCATAGCAAAACTACTATGGTGGTCTGTTATGCCAATACTTAATATGATGATGTCCAAAGGTATAAAAATGGGTGATACTTAAATGTCAATGTAATCACTTTCTCAGGGTTTGTATCCCCCTCTGAATTACATTTCAGTTTTTAGTGAGACAGTATTTCTCCAGAAGTTGCTATATTATAGTCAGCTTAAAGTAGTCACAGGTATTTATTACTTGGTCCTCATCAAAATATACCATGTTAACTTTTCTGTGGAAGCAGAAACCTGTGTTTATTTGTGAAAAGGCTAGCTTTTTTCCTCATAGTCTACAAGGAGCATTGCAAAACTGATTGTGATTGTAGTTACTTGCAGTGGTTATCCATTAATTAATTGTTCAAGTTGAAACTACTGCTGATGGGTAGTTTATTTTTGTTTCCAAATCTGATATGTGCTTCTGAGTCCTTCCTAGAGACATGAAACATCCTCCATGGTTCTTGGAACTAGCCGATGCTTCAGAAACACAAACTTAGCAAAGGAATTCATTTGGTTACTTTGAAGGCATTTGAGAGCTACATGTCTGTACTCCCATAATTCCTTCCCTCTTGATAATGCTGAGGACCTTATCAACCCTTCTGGCTAGTTTTGTTTTTTTTCCAGCTTGGTCTGGTTTTGCATGTAATAACACTTAAACATTCTCAGAAGTGCTTCTTCTTGAAACTAATCTTTGTCCATGCTTCGTAACAGAGCTGTTCTGCTTGGACTTAAATCATCTCATTAATACATGGGATAGAGTGAGAATAGTGAATGGCTCTGAAATGCTTTCTTCATGGCTCTTCAGATACTGCCACTTAGTTGGTAGGAAAGAGGAGTTTTTGAGAAAATAATTCATAAGCTTTGAGCAGTCTCAGAAAATAAGCAAAACTATTTTACATAGTACATAAATATCCACTAACTTAGTCTGATCTCTGGCAGAGATGTGCATGACTCATAGATGCACTTGAGGGGAGGAGATCATTATGCCAAAGGCATAATATCTCAAATTAGTTAAAATGCTTAAGTTTTAAAAAAATGGCCAATTTATACATAATGTGTTACCTATGTGAGATTTATTTCCTTGTTCTGCTTCATAGTTTTTATAGTTTTTAGTGCTTTTATAGTTTTATCTGGACTGATACAATCCTGTTTGCCTAGTTTGTCTCAATTGTGCAAAAGCTAGCTTTTTTTTACCCTTTTTCCCAATATAGATTCCCATAAAGAACTGTGACTTGCATAAAACTTGCTTTTTATGCAGTCTTTTAAAAGAGATTGTGATGACCTGAAGTTCATCCCACTTTTTCTGTTCTCCTCATTTTCCACTCATGGTGTACATTTATAAGGCATAATGCTTTGCTTTTTCTGCAGTACCTGAGCTCAGCTCAGAGCAAGCTAGCACAGGACTGGAAGCAGTGTAAATGTCATAGTGTGATACCACACTTGGGGAAATGACATCTGTTTCTTTTACCTAGAGGGCTTCTAAAGCACTGTGCAAATGTCCCCGTGTACTGTATATCAGACTTTGTTTTTAGACTTCTGTGGCACATGCAAAGTGACACTGATCATGTCTTTAAAATGTCATGCATCTTAAATATTACAGGGGTTTTTTTGCTCATGTGTTCTAACGTTTTTTTCTGAGTGCTGCGCTGCCTTCAGTGCCCATGACATTTCTTCTGATGGCTCAGTTTGCTTTGGAGATAGGAGCAGGATTTGGGCATCTAAGGTTTAGGAGGTTTTGTAGATTTTGGTCATATTTTATATCAGAAGTAACTCAGAATTCAAGGGAACAAGGCTATATGCTTATTGCAGGGGGTTGCAAAGTGTAGACGTACTGCCTGCTAATGCTAAAGACTTCCACTGAGGATTCTATAAGCTCTTATTGTTTATAGTAAAAAAATAAAGTGTTGCACTCTACACGAGATTTTTTTTATAATATATTACAGAGTAAAGGCTTACAGAACATTAAAAAATTGCAAAGGCTGCTGGTTATCAGTTACTTAAAGTTAAAAAGAATATTTGTTTTGTTGTGTTTTTTCCTTTAATAATACTAGTCAGACTTTTCCTGATTAATGCAGGAAAGGCTTATAGTTGTCTCTTATCATTGGTTTAAACTGTTAAAATGGGGTTAAGATTGAGAGAATGCCCAGTATCTTCAGTATATGCAACAATATGGGTAAAATGCACTGCATTTTCAATGTGATTATCCTCCAAAGAAATAAGCTTAATAAAAGCACTACTCAAGTAGACATTAAAAGAAATGCAAGTATATTAAGGTATGAAAGTATGTGCACCCAAACAGCAAGTACTTAGTAGTGTACACTGATAATTATAGTGACTCATTAAACTTAGTCTTGCAGGAACCATTCAACATCATTATTTTTCCCCTGTAGCTTTTATTTTCCTTTTTTTTTTTTTTTTTTTTTTTTGTTTTTTTTTTTGTTTATTTTTT
>NDXB01016239.1:15042-87696 GCA_002631895.1 Agapornis roseicollis
TTTTTTTTTTTTTTTTTTTCCAGAGCATTGTTTAGGTGCATTGGGATGTCAGTCATCATTTTGAAAAAGCTTTTTTCTTTTAAATATGGGGAACTACCTCCTTTTCTTGCTGAAGAAGGGATGTTTAGTAATGGCGGAAACAAGTAGCCTTAGACAGTAAATGCATTGTTCCAATATAGGCAAATAGCCAAAGTTTCATAGAATCATAGAATAGGTAGGGTTGGAAAGGACCTTAAGATCATCTAGTTCCAACCCCCCTTCCATAAGCAGGGACACCTCACACTAAACCATGCCACCCAAGGCTTCGTCTAACTTGGCCGTGAACACTGCCAGGGATGAAGCACTCACAACTTCCTTGGGCAGCCCATTCCAGTGCCTCACCACTCTAACAGGAAAGAATTTCCTCCTTATATCCAATCTAAACCTCTCCTGTTTAAGCTTGAACCCATTACCCCTTGTCCTGTCACTACAGTCCCTAAGGAAGAGTCCCTCATCAGCATCCCTATAGGCCCCCTTCAGATACTGGAAGGCTGCTGTGAGGTCTTCACGCAGCCTTCTGTTCTCCAGGCTGAACAGCCCCAACTTTCCCAGCCTGTCTTCATAAGGGAGATGCTCCAGTCCCCTGATCTTCCTTGTGGCCCTCCTCTGGACTTGTTCCAACAGCTCGATGTCCTTTTGATGTTGAGGACACCAGAACTGCACACAATGCTCCAAGTGAGGTCTCACGAGATATATATACACACACAGATACACACACATACACTTGTGTACATATATGAACATCTTACTTTAAGAGAAATTTCTTTTCCATAAAGCTAATGTGTAAATGTAACCTTTGCAAAACATGGAGTTCTGTCTAAAGATGTCAAGGCAGGAGTTACAGGTTGTCTCTATGTAAATCCAGTCACTTTCCTTAAATGCTGTTTAAAGTAAGTATGTGATATCTTTACTTGCAAAATACTGTTTCAAACTGCAGTAGAGATTTTAATCCATATACAGACTAGAGTAACAGTTCAACATGATACCCAAAAGTGTCTTTCATAATCAGATATACATTTTTCACTGTCCTTAAGATTAAAATCTTCCTATAATGCCAATTATGATAGCATTATCACAGCACGACAGTTTTACTTTCTCACCATTAGAGAATACTGTTAGCAAGTAAAATTTGAGGTATTTGACCTTTATGCCCTCTCTCTCCCATATAATGAGTATTTTTAAATTTGCAAAACCTTTCAAAATCCTCACACATGAAAGTGTTCCTATGTATGGTGTGCCAGCACAGAGACATGTCTGGTCAAAGAGGGTCCTTGCTGCCTTTTGCCTGACAGGAGTTTACTTTATAAATCATCTTGCATAAACAGAGATTTGCTTAACAAGAGCATTCTGAAAATACCTATTATAAGTATGGGTTGAGTTGAGCTTTGGAAGGGGAAAGTGCAGATCTGTGAAATGAACAGGCTCATTCCCTGCTCTTGGAGAGGTTTTATTGTGTCCCTTTCCATTAATACTCTGCAATGAACAGTTACCTTTATGTGTCTGTAACCACAGAGGGTTCAGAGGAGTGTCCTGTACTCCGTTGGGCTGCTCTCCACCTCCCTTTATTTTCCTCCAGGTAGCAGGTAGGCTTCTCATAGCTTATGGGTTACCACTTTTGTGTCCTGGAGTTCCTCTGGGTTGCATGGGAGCTAGAAACTGAAAGCAATTAAGTGTTCTCAGGTAGCATTCTCCTCCTGTGCCCCTTCCTTAGACATGCTCTCTGTTCATACCTCCTCAGTGCTGCTTCTCTTGCAGAGAAGTTCACTATCAGAAGCTTTTGCAGTGTGTATGTAATGTTAATTGGCAGAGCCTGAAACTCACCCAGAATATATAACATATGCTAGTATTTAACATCTTTGAACCAGATGTTCAGCAAAACCAGAGATACAACATATCGGGAGATAATCACATACCAGCCTCATGCAGCCTTCACTCTTCCTACTCTGAGTGACACCTCCACCCATATCTGACAAAATTCACAGCACTCTTTCCAGATTATAGAGAGCTCCTGAGCAGATACCACACATTGGCACATGATGAGAAAGCATGAGGCTGTGTCATCGCTAAGGCAAAAGTTGTTTTTAAGGTAGGCTTCTTGAACACTGGATCCCTTTCCTTCCTCTGTACTTGAGCCACTCCAGAGTTGCCAGATATTACTGGTACTTTTTCTTATGTGCATGCCTTACAGATTTCTCCTTGCATACGGTCTAGTGTTACGTATGTCCTGCCATGTTTTTACCATACAATTTTAAGGATCCAGTATATGCTTGATCATACTACAAAAACAAAACAATTCAGCATGGTTATGCATGGTTTAAAATCTTCTTTCTCTCAGTCTGAACTGTAACGTCTGCTGTGCACCATTTGACACAGTGTTCCCAAGTGCTACTTGGACATAACTTCATGATACAGTTCTGTAGGATACATTTATATAGAGTGGGAAACATTTCTTCCATAAAATTGCTTATACACATGTAGTCTTGGCAGAAACATACTACACAGTATTTCTCCTAAGATACAGGAACCAGACTTAATGTGACAGGTTATAACTGATGTACCTGTTTATTTTCACACATTTGAATATAGGTGTGTGCTCTGCTTTCACAGAGTTTCAAGACTGACGTTTAAGACCATTCTGAATTTATAAAAGCTTGTGGAGCGTGAATACTGAAGAAATGAAATTACCTTCCACTGTAATGTAAAACGGGAATAATAGCATGTTTCTAAACATGAATGTTGTTCATATCAGTCTGGTTTCCCCATGCTGCTACAGTTATCTCCTACAAGTAACTGTAATTTAGCTAGGCGGGTTTTTTTATTGTGTAAAGCTGTCTTGTGGCAGTGTCTTTCTGGTTTTACTTTCTCAATCTGCTGCTTTTCTTATGCAATATACAGCTTCTCTTCTTTCTCTGAAAAGGTCTTGGAGCTCCTCCCAGTCCTGGGGTAGCTAGGAGAGAAGTAGAAGGTAACATAACAATTTTTCTATCCTAGAAATGGATTTCTAATTTAATACCTGAGTAATATTATTGCCCTTGTGATACTAAAGGTGGTTTCATGAAAATATTTATTGTGTAGGATCTTTCTTCTTTTATTTAACATGGTTTTCAGACAGCCAGGTTGCTTCCTGGTTTTCAGTGATGGTATGAATTGTTATAGAAGGCAGTCTTAATTTATGAAAAAATGAGGTGAAAATTTAGGGTGAGCTGATCAAGAAGAATGCTTTCAAGGTTGTCTCTCAGATTAAGCTGTAGCTGACTGATTGCTAGAGTACATACTGTACTCTAGCCTGATTTATATATTCACATATTTTGGGGAGAGAGATTTCCATGTAAGTAATTTAGCCTATACTTTAATATTTTGTCTCTTCCTAAAGAGCATAGTGTAGGTATTCTGATTCTGATACCTAAACTATGTGATATACATCTATGAGAAGCACTTCTCTTGCATTATTCTAGTTAGAGTTTGTGTGTAAAGTGCTGAATAGGGTCCTATTTAAGCTGTGCCAGCAGAGTCATGTTTTGGAGTTTCTTCCCATCCCCTCAGGAATGTATCCCTATAGCAATAAAGTCACAGTCAAGATGTTCTCCTATATACTACAATTACGCTTGACTATATTGCTGGTTCATTTTTCTAAATTGGCAGAATTGCTAATGCAGTCTAGTTTAGGTTGGAAAGGACTTCTGGTGGTTATCTAGTCCAATCTCCTGCTCAAACTAGGGTAAACTGGTGCCAGATTGCTCAGGGTACAAGTTGCTTTACTGAGAACTGTACCCAGAAACCCGTTCTAACCAGCTCTAGGAAAGCAACATTGTCTGAAAACTGGAAGCCGATTTCATAAACTAAGAGTCTTATGTATCACAGAGTATTCCTTCCAGTTATTGTAACTGACATGGTGATTTTAGCTTCCTGGGAAATAGGCAACAGAAACACAAGGCAGAACCTTAAACTTCTTTGCCTGTTAGAAACTGGGCACTTGTCTGAGGTAAAGGTAATTTTTTCATATCTTGCACTTCACAACTTGAATGTTGCATACAAGATTGTCATTAGCATCAGTGTGTAAATGGTGAGGTTGGTGCTGTAAACAGAGAGAGGAGGTTCAGGGACTTTGGTATAGACCATGCAGGTAGCTGACACAGGTATAATTACTGACGTACTCTTCTGATCGCATGATTTTTTGAATCAGCATGTTACAGAAGTTCTTTTTGTTTTAAAGACTGCTGTCAGAATTTTGTCAGAATATACTGCAAAAGGAAAGAACTTCTAGCATGATTGACAACACAGGGTACCTATACAATTGGGCATCATTAGCTTGCAACACATAGGAGGTGACTTGGCTTAATTTGTGATTAGAAGAGTCAAATTACTTCATGTGCAATGGGAGAAGAGTGTGCTAGAGTAACAGCTTAGCTGATGGAGAGACTTAAATATGTAACAACTTTCAAAAACATTAATAATATCTTTTTGCTTCCATCTCCATTAGTGATAATGTACCATTATTGTTTAATACCCATTCCTCGCTTATCTAACAAAGATAATCAATTTTTTTTTTCCATGCTTCAAAGCACAAAAAAGTCCTGGAACACAAAGGAAAGATAACTTAGGTAATACAGACACATGCTTTGTACTAATTATAGTATAGAAATAAGTTGATTTTGAAATACGTACTAAGTCAGTGACCTCTACTATCTGTTCCAGTACGTAATCAGCCTCCACCCTCACCTGGAATTCCAAGCACAGGAGCTGCTGGATATGGTGCAACCAGACCAGTAGGTATTCTGTCTTAAAATTTTTTTCTCCCTAAGTTTCTACAGTTTATTATGCTGGCAGTGGGGTTTTGTAAGTTGTAGCAAATGTAAGAAAACGGCAGAATTGACTAGTCATTTTACAGCTTCTAGCAGTTCCTTCAGCAATTCTTGTCTGCTAACTAAAAATACCCTGGAGTGTATATAATGGACATGACTTATTGTTTTGCACTCTATGCGGGCACATCACAGGCTTCCAAATAATACCGCATTTTACATCCACTTTCAAATAACAGTAAAGTGAAAAGTTATTCTTTGTATTATATGTTCCTGTTGACTAAGTTGCTGATTTGATATGCTAGAGTATTTTGTTGTCTGTGCTGAAATGTATATCCTGATGGCAGTTAATTGCTTGCAGGCAGTTAATGTATTATATAGGCAGTTAAGGTATTACATTGCTGAGTAGTTGATGTGTAATGGAATCTTGTATCTTGTTTTAAAAGTTATTTTTTATAAAGGCCTTAATGTAAAAAGTAGCAAAAGTTGGCGCTTTCTTAATTAGGGGAGGAGAGACAGAAGCGGAGTTTAAGAGTTTAAGTTAAATCCATACAAATTTGTGCTATCAAAAGTCCTTTTCCACATTCTAAATAAGCAAGAAACAAAAGGAACAGTGTGAGCTGGGTAGGGTTATCATAGCTCTTGCAGAGCTTGAAAGAGTTGTACCTTACTGGTTTTGCCATTTCTATTGTACTCTTGTACAGTATTGAAACCACTGAAAACTACTGTTGAAAGCCACCACTGCAACCACTTTTTGCTGATTAGTTTTCCTCAGAGATTGATTCTCACAGTGAACAGTTTTCGATCTTTGCACACTTTTTCTATTTTCCCAGACATGTAAAATGCTCTCTTCTTTCCTTTTTCTCCAGTGTTTCTTTGGGAGGTAGTTCATTTGAAGGATTTCAGGACCAGGGACAGTAGCCACAGCCACTGCATGGTCCTGAGGATTCTTTGGCCTTCCTTTCTGCTTCTTTTCTGTTCCTTTCTGATGTCTTTTTATTTTTAAAATATATATACATTTTAGTATATAATCCTGTAATCCTTCTGCCTACTTTCAGAACATTCAAATAAATGTCAAATTGCGTCTTGTCAGTAAGAGGGAAGACAGAAATTTCAGAGGTTAGGTGCTTTAAAGCATTTAGAAAGTTGTTACATGGACTGAGCCAAGCATAACAAATCAGATCCTATACAGTGTCTTCAAAGAAGAGTACATACACTAGTAAAAGTAAGATCAAGGGTGATACTTTTTTTTTTAAGTGGAGAAGTTTCATTGCTTGGTTTTTAAATCACATTTGTGTAAAGAGTTGTGCAATAGGGTTTGCTGTAAAAAATATTTCTAGAACTTCCACTGTTGCTTGGATTTTGTTAGAATACATCAAGTACACAAAACTTGCAAGGAAACAAATGTTACAAACTGTCTTGTCTCATGTTCTTGATTTTTTTTTTCCTGCATTCTAGCAGTTTTATTAATGCTTTACATTCAGCTTTCAAGTGTGGTGTTTGTAATCCATGTGGCTTCAGATGTAATCTGGAAGAGGTTCCTATTTCTCTTTAAATACTCACGTAGACTTTTCAATTCTGTTTTATGGGAGCAGTTCTGTTCTCAGCCTATTAGCTTCTATTCCAACAAGTTTGGGAAGACTCCAGCCTTCAGATGAGGCAGAATATATGTTTCATTAATACTGTTTGCTGGGGAAAAGAAGTAACTGCCTTGCAGTTTCAGAGGAAAGAACTAACCATGGTCTTTTATACTTGTCTTGGATTTTCACTGTATAAAATTGACAAAGCTGCTCTTTGCTAATAGCAGGCTATGATGATAGCCTAAAAGGTAGATGGTATCTGCAGTCTGCATTGACAGTGGGTTATCAATGTGTCCTTAGGTGATCTCCAAATAAGGTAGTTGCTGCTGTTGTTTTTATTGCTTACAACAATGCACAGACTTAGGTAAAACTAACTTCCTACAACTATCAAAATAATAAGTGTCTCTAACATTGTTGCACAGGTAAATATTTATATAAAGTTGAAGACTGTTGTAAAAATTCTTTGCTTTGAATTAACCCTCATAGTGTTTTGAGAATATATTCTTTGCTTTTATATGTGCTTAAAAAATTAATTCAGCAACTGTTACCACAAAATCTGTTTTTCACAGAATCCTAATTCTCTTGAATCATTTAGCAGTAGATGAATACAGATTCAAAGTAGAACTAAAATACTTTCTTTTTACCAATAATTATTTCAGACTATTCCACCTCGAGCTGGAGTTATTAGTGCACCACAAAGCCATGCCCGTCCTTCTGGGGGAAGACCAGCACCCGAAACTCAGACCAAACCAGCTGAACTGCCAAGGGGTAAGTTTACCTTAGAAGTTAAATATGAAGGTCACTATTCAATTAAGAGTTACTGTCTCTGAGAATGCTTTGTTTACACCAGATGTCTTCTTCCTTCACAATAAATTAAGATTCCCAAATATAGTGAGAAGTTTGACAGTTTCTGTTAATCATCCACAAGTGTTGTAAACCCTTATTAGATAACAGGCAGCAGCCAGGTGACATCTAGACCCATAGATTTCATGCTATCACAAGAAACTTTGATCACATTGCTGTGTTTTGGTCTGAGCACACTGGTATGTCCTGTTATGCATGTTGATTACTGAACCAGTCTCTGCACTCAATCTGTAATCATAATATTTGGAATAGTGTTTATGTTTGACTCTCAAAGTGACTTCCAAAAATTTAATGGGTTTTCTTAAATTGTATTGATACCAAAAGACGGATTTTATAATAATGACTTCCAAAATACTTTTAAATACAACTGAAGTACGTTTAAGGATGACATGGCTTCTGGTTCTCTATTTTGTATCTATAGTAATAATTTTGAATAGTATGATAATAGTTTTCAATGCTGAGCTTTTGATGACTTCTATTATGGTTGCTATGAATACCTGCTGTTCTTGCAGCCCCTTCTTCTTCAGTTCTGTCCAGTTCTTCCACATGTTCTCATTCACGCCATTCTAGAGATTGCTATTACAATTCTTTACAATAAAAACCACTGTAAATGTACCTGCAGGCTCACCGTTGCTTCCTGAACCACTAAAGCCTCAGGCTGCTGGACCTGCTCAGCCCACAGCCACTCAGACACCTCCTGTGCTAAAAATGCAGGAGCCTCTGATACCTGTGTCATCACATCCACCTCAGACAAGTGCCCCACAAAGTCTGGAACCCCCACAACCACCTCCTCGTAGCCGATCATCTCAAAGTTTGCCTTCTGAATCTTCTCCTTCGCAGCAGCAAGTACGTAAACAAACCCTCGTATATATGTTTTCTCATTATGTAAATCAACATAGCTTGCACGGAATGCCATAGATTTGTGAGAAACTCCTAAAGCAAGCAAACAAACAAAAATAAAGGTCAAAAGATTGGATTCAAAGATCAGGCTCAAGTAGCATATTAGTTAATTGCTTATTGTCTATGAATAACTATAATCTTAAATACTAAACATCTAACTTAAGATTTCTTACAACTTATGGACATCTTGTTCTTAAAATTATGTTGTCATTTGACAGCTTTGTATGGGAAAAAATTCAGTATGAGAAATGTGATTTTATAATGACATGCATGACAAACTTCACAGTAACTAGCTAATACAGGTTTTCCTCATAAAGTAAGCTTTATGGATTGCATGATGTGGTGCTTTATGTTGATAATTCACTGCAAGACAATGATACTGAGAGGTACTTAATAGAACTACATTTCTCCGCATTTCCCAGTGTCAATTAAAATACAGAAACATATCAAAATAATTTGAAAATTGAACACAGCAACATTAATATTCTGTTCTGTGAGACCATTTAGAGTGTTATTTAAAAAAATACAACAAAGGAAAACAACAAACTACTGCTTAAAAAATGCAGAAGTAGGTTTTCAGTGTTGTTTAGATATACATAAGGCTAAACTTCACTAAAGATGAGTGCTGTTAGCTTTCACAGTGTCAGGTGCTAGGTCAGATAACATGCTACTTGAATAAAAGCACAAATTTATTGAAGCTGATTGATTTATGCCCACTTCTGACCATAAGCAGAGTTGTGGCTTTGTTTTCAGGTGTTCAGGGGGTTGGTTTATTTTATTTATTTTAAAAAGCTGCTCAGCTGTGGATATTTATAACTGGATAGGCTTGAACCAGTATTATAGATTTTACTTTATCTCTACATCTGAAGCCCAATTTCACTGAAGTTAGCTAATGCCCATTTTGCACAGCCAAATTCATTCCTCAGTGAGTTGATTTTGAATTCTGGTTGAAAAGTCTTTAAAATCTCTTCCTTTATACTGAACCTTTCTCTGTGTGTTACCTTTTTTTTTTTCATTTTGGAAACCTAGGTCAAAAAACAAAGGATATTTTTTAATATACAGGTAGAATATTAGGACTTTCTGTAGTTTGTTAGAAAGTATGAAATGTTGCCAGTAGAGAGAGAATATATATTGATCCATAAGGTATTTGAGACTACGATAATTTTGTGAATAGAAACAGATTGCATTGTGTCACCTTTGAAAGCCTCACACCTTCTAAATATAGTTTTACCATTACGCATTTTGTGACGGGTGCAAGCAGTTGTTTCAAAACTACTACAAAAATTAAATTTGTGTCTACACACAGCAATCAAAAGTAGGCTTAAGAATACTGTAAACGGGTGTTTGAGCTGTGTAATGCTGTAGCTATGTTGTTAACAATATCCAAAGCAGATAGTTTAAGACTAGTGCAGGCAGCTGTAATTTTCTCCACAATCAGATTTCTTTGATTAATACCAGCTGTGCAATCACAAGGAAAGCCTGCTTTGAGCTTCATTGTCCCTGATGTGTGTTTTGGGGTTTTTTTTCCTTTTCTTATTCTTATAGATTTTACTTATTGTAAATTAAGGAGAATTTGGGGTTTCACTCAATTAGAAGCATTACTTTTTTTTTTTTCAGCTTCAGTTGAAAAACTGTTACTATAGATGAGTGATTATACCAACAAAGTTTCTAGAATGAGGGCTACAAAGCTTTTCATGTTAATAGATGGTTAGAATTAGGAAGCCAATAGTCAGAAAATAGCACAGTCAGTTGCACAATGAATATCTGTATGGGAATAATATCAGATTTGGCTTCAGCTAGGTTTTTTTAATTCTTAATGGTAGAGCTTTTAAGTCTTATAGTAGAATACAACAGAGATTTAAAATCTAGTATAGTGTGTAATACGTATTTTTAGTTTGTATTCATATCTCAAAAAATGGCTTTGTGAAAACTTAAAAGTATTTTTAACATGAGGTTGGTTTATTACTTGAATTTTCTTCCTAATATTCTTACCTTTAATGTCTGTTTCTCTTTCACAAGCAGGAGCAACCATCAGGGTAACAGGTATCTGACTATTTACCAATCTTGTATGTGGTCTCTCCATCTATTCAAGCAGAAAAGATGTATGAATCTTGTTTTCATACATCTGTGGTCTCATCCATGTAAAAAATCACCTGTCCACATTAATGAATTGACTATCATACCATAGTTTGCTTTTTCCTTTCATAATGCAATTCAAATTGATACTGTTAACTGTATTTATTAGTACCATAGCAAATATTTTGCTTCATCTTTTATGAAACAACTGGAATCTCACGTATGTTGCTTAGCCACTGCCAAATCTCCTGGTCTCGGTCTATTTGGAAAAAAATTAGTAGCTGTTGGAGTTAATATTTCTCTTTAATACAAATAAATCCTGATGCAATGGCACTGCCAAAGTCTTTTCAAAATAAAACTCATATTTCACATATCTCAAAGAACAGAGAGCTTACTATTACCCAAAGTAAAATACACTGTCTGCTACAGTTTTAAAAGTATTTGGTTTCAGAATTATTCAGAATTCTGCAATTTTTTTTTTACTTACAATAAAGAACAGTTGTGATTCCTAGTTTCTTTGGTATCTTGTACTTTTCGATCGCATGGTTAATGAACACAGGATTTAAGCAGCTGATGCCAAGCTGCATTTGATTTATATTATTTCTACAGTTCAATTTTTCACATTTCCCACCTCAGTTACTTCATGCCTTTATTTTAACATTACTTTCTGAAATGATTCCTATATACATATGAAAATCCCAATGTTGAACTACTGTATTTATGGTTTGGTAACATTAGGCCTCATCTATTTTAGAAACTCTCTGATGTAATAGTACCAGGGATGCATGTAACCAGTGTTGTTATTTCAAAAGAACCACCACCAGAGTAAATGCATTTTTGCTAGCCTACTTCTTTTCTCTTGCCAGCCAATTCCAGCTGCAATTGCAAATTTTTAAAGGAAATTGTTATGCTGGATATATTGAGGAAAACATACAATATTCTTATTATTCCCAAGAGTCTCTCAAGCCTGTAGACTGATTTTGCATAGCTGTCTAGGCAGAGGATAGGTGGAGACATGCTTCAAACTGTTCACAATAAATGCAGTCAAAACAAGATGTTTAAAGATTGAGGTTAGACTTTAATAATACTGTATTTTAGTGATAATTTTAGGTAGCATCCCAGTTCAACAAAACATTGGTCAGCAGAATTTTTATGCTAAATTTCCAAACTGTTTGGGTATATTAAGATGTGTTAAAATGACAGGTTTGTGAAATTTGACTTCTCAGAAGCTGTATTAACTTAAGCCTAATTCTTTGCATTCATTAAATAAGGGGGAGCTCCAAACTCTGTTCTGCCAGTGTGATGACTTGGGCATGGTAGTGTAGATAGTGTACCATTTTGGACAGGAGTTACAAGGTATTGAAGTTGCATTGTTCTTTGAATAAATTTATAAAAATGGGGATATTTTGTTTTAAAACATGAACAGTTTTGTGGAGAAAACTGTTCTCCATTTGGTATTATTCTAAACAATGATAACTTGCCATTTTAAAATAATAAAAACTCATGATCATACCTTCACATGTCAAGAAGCGCTGGAGATGCCTACAGAGGTGTATGTCTACATAGAAATGTTTGAAGTGCATATACTAATAACACTAATTTTTCCTTTCATTGTGATGCTTAAATATTGCTTGTAACATCAGTGTTATAGACTCACAAACAATGAAACCTAGAGCTTTTTATTTCATATTTGTGCTGGGTTATCACTTGTTTAGAATACAATATAATTTCCTAAATTTCTCAAACATTTTATTATACAACATCCACTGGCACTTTTGGCTGGGATTCTGACCTGCATGAAGTAGATTCAAGCTGCATCAACCAACAAGGGGGAAAATAGTGTTTAACAACTAGTAAGCTTTTCTTCAGAGAAGGAGTTAAGTGTTATTGTTCTCCAGAAAAGAAGCAATTATACTACAAGTGCATTGTGCAAGTTACAACCAAATTGCATTGAAGTTTCAGTTAAAGCCCAAGAGCTTCTTTTCTTCTCATAGAAGAGTGAGAAATGGGGAGTTAGTAATAATCTCAAAACAGACAGCCACGTAATTACTAAGCACCTTGTTTTCTTTCCAGGTTAAAACAAATGGAGCTTACGGCACAAAACTTGAAACACAGTTAAACAGTGACCCTTTTGAAGATTTGTCGTTCAAGCTGCTTGTATCAAAGATGCAGACATCTGTCCGAAAATCACCTGTTCCAACTTTGAACCAGAAGGAGTTGATACAGTTGCCTTCAGCAACACAAAGAAATGCTGATATTTTGAATACTTTAAATTGCATGCCAGCGATGCCTCCTATTCCAACCTTTAACACATCACAAGACCATAAGCGCAGCTCTCCAAATCCATTTATTACTGGACTGAACTGCACAAACCCATTCACTGAAAGAACTCCTAATGCTGGAAACCCATTCAGAACAGATACACAAGAGTCTGAAATAACTTCACATTTACTAGAAGGACGTGCCACTTGCAATCCTTTCCCTTCTCTAAATCCTCTCAGTTGTAATACAGGCAAGCCTGTATTTTCTGTGGATGCATCTGAAAACACTTTTTGCTTGCCAGATAAATCTGTCGTCGTAAAAAATGTACAGCCAAAAGGATGGGTAACATTTGATGATGATGGTGATTTCAACGTAAAGCTAAAGCCATCTAAAAGTGTTCCAGATATCAAGCAAATCGGCTCCAGGAAGTCAGATGGATCTCCAGATCTGGGCACTGAACAAAATACTTTTCTTGGTTCAGACTTTAACTTTGATAGTGACTGGAATAGAAGTTTGACTGATTGCTTCTATACAATGCCAGCAAGAAGAGCACCTGCACCTCCCATACCATCAAGAACAACCAGCAACAGATCCCCCGCAGATCCTTTCACTTCCTTGGCACCTAAGGTGTCACCAACACAAGATTTTACAGAAAGATAGATGTTCAAATATATAAGAGGTTATATTTGTTGCTACATTTATCCAGTAGAATAATTGGGCATTTGAGATTATTCTGTGTGCAATAATTATGTCAAATGCACTGAAACGTAACTCTGCTCGTAAACAGCCACTATTGTTTGTGTATAAAGTTTGAATATGTATATATGGTAGAGCACAAAAAATTGTCTGAAATATATTAAAATCCCAATGTAATAGTGTTTGAATAGACAGAGAAAAGAGAGATGAGCTACTAATCTCCTTAAGATATAGCAAAGAAAATGGTTTTTGCTTAGGGAGCCCTCCCATTTGTGTTCCTCTTTGTGGAATTTCTAGGAAAGAGGCTCCTTGCTGGTAGCCTCCCCATTCCCTTTTTACTGTTTTGTTAATTGATATTTATAAATTGATATTTACCAAAGAGCTGCCAAAGTTTATTGAGATTTGAATGTTGACAAGTATTGTTTAGAAGTTGTTTAATTTATAACAGAGGCTGTGGATATTTGTAAGGCATATATTTGAATGTGAGGCACAACAAAAATAGTTTAATTTCAAACAAAACTTTGCTTATTAATATATTCAGTATTTTAATTTTCTGTGTCAGTATATTTCAGCTATTAAATCTTACTGTGACATATACTCACTAGCATTACTTCAGAATAACTATTCCATATCATCCACTTATTTTAAAGATGCTTCCCTCCCCCACCCCCACCAGATTGGAAACAACTGATACAAGAAGTTTTCCCTCAACTTCTGGGAAGAAAATTCCCCTTGGGTTTTGAGAAACAAAGCAGTCTTTATCAGTTGCAGACAACATGTTGGAGTTGGCTTTTCCCACTCTGCTCTCCTGCACATTAGAAGGATGCTATAGAAAGCCCTGAGCAAAGGAATCAGCAGCCATGTTGTAACAGCAGAGACGGTCACGTTGTGTGATGGGGCTCTCCGCTCAGCATCCTCCCCATCCGCGAGACTGACTGCTGTATTTGTAAAATTGTACTTTCAAAGAAAACAAGGAGAACAGTAGTTCTCTGAACAATATCATTCCATCACTTCTGCAGTTAAAACTGAATGAGTGACTTCCTCACTCAGTGACAGGGACCATTGTCAGTGTGGTGCTGCTTTGAGGCTACTGAAGGCTTAGTCACCGTTCTACATTCTGTGCTATAAAAACGTAACTCTTTGTGCTTTTATGATTTTCTAAAGGTCAAACGAGATTACATAAAATATGGCATGTTGTTATCCTGAGGCAATATTTAAAATAACCAATTTCCTTAGCTCCATTTATGTGTGCTATAGAAAGCCTGCAGTTCTCCTTGCAGTTCATAGTGTCTTAGGACATAACTTGTATACACAGCTGCCTACTTTTATCCAAAGCTGAACGTGTCGTGCTGTTGTCATCTCTTGGAGGACTGCATATATATCCATAAACGCCTTGGCTTAATTGCAAACAAGCTACTGGTTCTGCAAAACCAGGGACTGAAACACAGCACAGTAGTGTTATATTTACAGTAGCAAAACGCACAGTGTCAGAACTTTTTCAAAAGGCTGTCAAAGGTTATTTATGAGATAATCCACCCTTCCTTTAAAAAGTATATGGTTGGCCATGAACTGCAGTTGGGTAAAGGATAGTGAGTTTTCTATTGCGCTTTGTATCTGTTCAGGCCATTAAACAGCACTTGTACATTTGACACAGCAGTGGTATTATACTCCTTGTGTGCTTCAGTGCGTGAATTCTCTTGTTTTAAACTGTTGCTATAAACATCTGTGTGATTGATGTTTTGGTATATCTTACATTATTTCAAAACAATTTTGGGGGAAACTTTTGTTAGTGGGAGTTAACGTGATAAATATGTTCTTTGTTGAGTATTTAATTACAGTGATTACAAACTACTGGCTAAACTGTACCTGGTAAACAGCACCTCTACACTTTATAGGATTATGGAGACTGACAGCAACGTACTGCAAACATCACCAGAAATATCCAGAAATATAGTGTGTGTATATATATATATACATAGCTAACCACTGTAACGTGTATTAACGACAATAATTACTAGCAGGAGTTCTGAAGATAATGAGAATTAAAATTAGAGACGTTCCACATGTTTCCTTGGGTTCTGTGTTCCCTGGGGTGAATCACTGTGCAGTGTAACGGCTGGCCCTATCCCGGAGCTGCTGCGCTGCAGCCCAGCACCGATCCCATATACCTGTCGCTGGGGGATTAGCTTCCGCTCTCTCCGTGCCGGAGGCGCTCCTCGACCGCGGCTCCCCGTGCTCCCAGTTGGTGCTGGGAGGGTGGTGCGGGCCCTTTAAGAGACTCTGATGACGGCAGCGGGAGGGCCGGAAGCGGAAGAGCCGACGGGCAGGGCTGGCGCACGGTGGGCGTTTCGGTTGCTCGCGGCTCCGGTGGGCGCTCTGGCGGTTGCTTAGAGGGAGGGAGGGAGGGAGGGAGAAAGAAAGAGAGAGGAAGAAAAAGAGAGGGAGAGAGAGAGCGGAAAGAAGGACGGGAAGAAGGGAGGCGGCTGGGGAGCGCCGGGAGCGGCCTTTCCCACCGCGCTGCCCTCCTGCCGCTGGTATCTAGGGACGCGGATCCGTTGCTGTGGTGGGCGTGGCTACGACGGCCTCTAACGGTTCCCTCCTCCTCTCCCCTTGCAGGCTCTGAGTGGTTTCGGTTCTGCCATGGTGCGGCTGCACGTGAAGCGCGGCGACGAGAGCCAGTTCCTGCTTCAGGTGTCCGGTAGCGACCGCCTCGCCGACCTGGCGCCGCTCGTCGCCCGCATCTACAATGGGAGGCTGAAGGTGCAGCGGCTCTGCTCAGGTACCGGCACGCAGGCCTTCGCCCACCGGCAGCCGATCTCCTCTCTCTCCTGACCCCCACCGCCGTCGGCGGGTGTTGGTGCCCCGCTGGCTGCCGGCCGGGCAGGGGGTGAGGGGCCACCTTGCGTGCGGCCTCGCAGAAGTGAAGTGCTTTGCGCAGTTAAGAAATGCCTATGAAAGCTCAGTTTAACGGCAGATAAACCAGCCTCCCCTGAATTTATGAGAATGCAAACAACCCTCCAGAAACTCTACGCCATATGTAAATTCCCACCTTCTACTAGCGTCGTGGTTTAGACCTAGCCAGCAGCTAAGTACCATGCAGCTGCTTGCTCACCTTCCCTTCACGCTTCCCCCCTCCAGGTGGGATGGAAAAGAGAATTGAAAGAATGTAAATCCTACGGGTTAAGATAAGAACAGTCCGGTAACTAAGGTACAGTATAATAATAATGATAAGGGAAGAGAATATAAAACTACAAGGGGAAAGGGGAAAAAAAAATCAATAAACTCAAGTGATGCACAATACAATTGCTCACCACCTGCCAACCAATACCCAGCCCAACCCAAGCAGCAATCTGGGCCTTCTGGGTAACTCCCCCCAGTTTATATACTGGGCATGATGTGCTGTGGTATGAATGCCCCTTTGGCTAATTTGGGTTAGGTGTCCTGTTTGCTTCGTCCTTGCTTCCTGTGCCTCTCCTTGCTGGCAGAGCATAAGAGACTGAAAAGTCCTCATGGACTAAGCATTACCTAGCAACAGCTAAAACCTCAGTGTGTTATCAGCACTGTTCTAGGACTAAATCCAAAACACAGCACTGTACCAGCTACTAGGAAGACAATTAATGTTACCCCAGCTGAAACCAGGACACCTGTTTTAGTAGTCCTCATTGGCAAACCTATAGGTAGCCCACTCACATATTTTCTCAACTGAAAAGAAATTAATTACTGTATAACAATAAAATTTTCTCCCATTTTGAAAAAATTTGCTTTCCCCAAAGTACTTAGGAAAAGCTGTCAGCTAAAGCTGATTAAGGAAATGCCAAAAAGTTTATGGCCAGCAAATAATCACATAGATTTGTATACCTGCACTGTCATTTGTTATGTTGTTTCATATATATGTGAAATGTGAATGTAATTGCAGCATATATGTCTATGTATGTGTATTTATAGACTTTACTCTTTATTCCGTATACTTAGCTCTTTAAAAACTGAAAGCTAGGAGTAAGGTTTGCCTATAAGTGCATAATGTGAAAAGCTTTTGTAACTGGTATGTCTCAATAACTCAGATTTTTTAAATCTTGTTCTCTGAATGCTTTAAAGAGATGGAGGAGCTGGCAGAGCATGGTGTTTACTTACCTTACAATATGCAAGGACTGACAGATGAGCAAATCGAAGAACTGAAGCTAAAGGATGAGTGGGCAGAAAAGTGTGTACCAAGTGGTGGAAGTGTCTTTAAGAAGGATGAAATTGGGCGAAGAAATGGACATGGTAAATCAAATGTAAATGTTTCTTTTCCTGTAGACACAGGTAACCTATAACATAGCGAGGAACATAAAAACTGCAATTTGGGATCTTTCTCATTTACCTCACTGTCCTGGAAGAATTAAAAACTGAGTAGGTACTAAGGATAGATTTGATTTTAGGCCAGCTCATGTTCATTTGCTAATTATAAAAATCATCCTATAAATAAACTATATTAAAGGCAGTTGTAGATTTGTTAAGTGGCAGCTATTTCAGGAGCCTGTTTCCAAAATAGATTAGGTAAATTATCAGTTACTTACATAAGTCTTCTGTCTTGGGTTAGGACCTGGTGTAATGTTGATTTAAAAGCCTAAATAGTAGAGTATCTGTCTAATTTTGTGACTGTAGTACTTGGAAGCAAACTTCAAAGAATAAGCCCTTATCCGAAGCAACTTTGACTGTTTAATTTATTAATTGTAAGTGTAGAGGTTCTGAGATACATTGACAGGTTGTTTTTCTAATTTTGTGGTGCCTGTCCCTGTATTCCGGATACCACAACAGCCCTTGTTGGGTCAGCAGCCCTTTAGTTTACTCTGAATGTCTTATCTGGGGGGCAGTAGTTCTTCTATCACAACACGCTGCCCAACCCTATTTAAGCCTTTGCTGAACTTAAGAGTTTATTTTATAGCTAGATGTTTTCCCTCCTAACTGTGTTCTCAGAAATAGCTGAGTACCTTGTACATAGGCATGCAGACAAAGCATGGTTGTTAGCAGTGTCAGGCCTTACAGTGAAAGTTTGCATCAACTTTAATGTAAGGACAGTAGCACTTTTACTTGTAATTGTACTCTGTCATTTATTTGTTAGTGGAAGGACAATTTTGTAGTATTAACGAAGTTATAATGTTAAACAGTGTATAAATGTGGACCAAACTAAATACCATCAAACAATGAATTTAAGTGTTCAGCTGTGAATGAGTATGATTTAATTGGGCTTTTTTGTATTTGAGGAGAGGCTTTTAATAATTAAAATAGGTAACTATGATATGAAATGAACGTTATATTTGTAAAACTGAATTTTAAATTAGGTTGAAATTTTAATTAGAAAAATTGGAAAAAAAAAAATCAGGAAACTCCAAGCTATTGTCCTCAGTTAGAGCACATTTGCCAGTACAGCCCACAATATTTGTAAGTACAGCATGGAAGAGAGATTCTTGGTTTTGGTTGTGCAGAGTATGAGATTATAGCTGTGGCTTTCTACTCGGTACTTTTGTCCCAAATGAAGTTCCAAATACCAGCCAGATTTCTTTGTGGAAAAGTAAATTTGGCTCTCGCATGAGAAATACTGTTTTAAATTAGTAAGAAATACAGCAATGAACTATCAAAGTGTTAAGTAGACTACAACTCAGTAGTATCTCTCTTGCTTTGAGATTTAATGATCATTCATTTACTTAGAGTAGAGCAAACCTGGACAGGCCATTTACTTGGTTTCTTTATACTAAGTGTGGTCTATTAAATATGTGTCTCTTATTTTTAGCTCCAAATGAAAAAATGCAGCAAGTTATAAAGAAGACGATAGAGGAAGCCAAGGCATTAATCTCTAGGGTAAGTTTCCTGAAGTAACATGTGGTATGTGGGACTTTCTTATTGGGTGCTATGTAGCTGGGCAGCTTAAGAGAAAACAGACTTTCTTCAGTGCAAGGACTGATAATTTTTGAGTAATAATATGTAGTGATGTGAATAGTGTAATAAAACCTGACATTTCTGTTAATGATTTTCTTAATGGCTTTTGGCAAGCTGTTTCAACAACTTAAGGAATCCTGTATTAAACTCCAAGTGATTGCTGGCAGCCAAGACTACATTGGATGATTAAATTGCATTTAATTTTATCCACATGCTCTTAATTTGCTATTGATGCATTCTTTAGGCGAATGCTTGTCGTGTTTTCTGGTGAAAAATTAACTTCATTCTGTGATGTTCCTGGAATAAAATACCTTTTGCTTGTTAACTTAGTCTTTTGAGTTATATATATAATTAATTGAAAAATGTGTTCTAATCTCTTAGATTAGGCCTTGGTTTTGCAAGCGCTTGGAATCCTGCTCAGTCCCAACGAGTTTGTGTATTTAAAGATAAGCCCTGATGGGACTGTGGTCTCGATTATTCAGCTTCATTTTACCAAATCTGTAGGTGCTCTGTATTGTGTCTCAGCTTTTGGAAGACTTTGAAACACAATTGAATAATATTTATTATCAGATTTCTTTTTTTGTTAACATCTTCAGGTATTTTTCTCATCTCTGCCCTTACAGTTCTGGGAGTTGATATGTCTAGAACTTTAAAACAGTTTCTAAGCAGTTATGCAAATAGATAATGTTAATGATTTTTTTTAGTGTTGCCTGTGTACTTAAATTAGCCTTCTTGACTGTTTTGTTAGCAGTGTCAGGTCAGTCATTTAGAGTGAGCAGCTCAGTGTTTCCAGATGCCTTGTGGAGTGCCTGGCAGCACTTCCAGTGAGCTGAGTTGCAGCAGACCTTTTCTGAATCAACACAAGATTTCAGCCAAGTTGTTCTGAGTCTCAGCAAAACCACAAAACACACAAAATGAGAGATGTTTTAGGTTAAAGCTTCTGGACTGTAAAGATTTTCTCCAGATGGAATTTTTTTTTTCTGTTGCATTGCATCTCATCTCATGGGGAGGAAATGAATACAAAGTTTTACTAGAGTCAAAAATATCTGCAGGTCTGGTCTCCAGTTTGCAAATCTACCTGAGTTTAAATTCCAACTCTATACCATATTGTCATTTACAGTAAAAAGTTGCTAAATCCCCACGCTGCATGTTGACTTACTCCTGAAACCGTTACTTCTACCATTCACTGATGAATCAAGCTGAGGATCATTGGAGAAGTGGTTTGTTAGGTTCATCACTATAACGTAAATGAAGAACTTGCCAGTTAACTAGTTTAAGAATGTCCACAAGGAGGCAATGTTCTCTTACTCTTTCATAAAACTTGTTGCTTAAAATATTGAAACTTAAATCCATAAGTAAATTATTAAATCCATAAGTGAAAACTTTATTTCTTCTCTTTCAGCTGCATCTTGTTTTTCCCCTATCTCTTGCAGTAGGGTTTGGAATGATCTCAAGTACTTGATCTTGCAGATCTTTGTGTAAGCTGTGCAACATGCCAAGCTTTACTCTTCTGCTCACATGTGCTCTATTTTTATTCCACAAGTTTTAGGCCCCTTTGTAGCCTTCACTTGAATTCAAATGTTTTGAATCATATTTATGAATGACAAGTACTTGGAATAAAAGACTCCCCATTGGGTTTCTGTGGTCAATATGCATACTTGTTTGAATGCCTGTATCCCACAGGCATTACTAAATGCTTCCTGCACAATTTAGTGAAGATACCTTTTCTTTTTGTTTTTTGCTTCTCCCATCCCCTTCAGTGTAAACAAGCTGTATAGAGGAAGCAAAAGTTGAAGTGATGTATTCAGAAGTCAATATTCAAAGGAGGAAGTTAGCACTCCTAATATCTTTGTGCAGCAGTTAGCTTTGATCAAATATCCCACTGTTGAGCCTTTGAACTGACTACAGAGCTAAGTCTTTCTGCATTTGCTTTTAAATTACCAATGATCCTTGCTTGTGTTTCAGAAACAAGTTCAGGCCAATGTGTGTGTTAATATGGAGATGGTGAAAGATGCATTGGACCAGCTCCGAGGGGCTGTGATGATTGTGTATCCAATGGGATTACCTCCACATGATCCAATTAGGATGGAGATGGAAGATAAAGAAGATTTGTCAGGAACTCATGTATGCAGTAATGTATTTGTATTATATGTAGTGACGGGCTTAAATATGCAATTAAAACATATTAAACAGCCATGCTGTTCTCCACTTTAGTCAGTGAAGGTTATTTGCACCTGTGTGACAAATTTTGTTTTATATTTTTATCTGATAACTTTGTGTAAGAGCACAGCAATAGCTTAACTAGAAATAAGATGAATTATGTTTATTTCAAATGTTACACACAAAGTTCAAGTAAGTCTAGGACATATTTTAATTAGCTTGTCATTTCTTTCTAATGACGCTATTGAGGATTTATTGCCCAAAGTGCTTATGTTAAATCAAGATCTACTGGAATATGAAGGATAATGCTGTAGATTAGCATGAGGAGAAGGACGTAGTGGAAGTATAGGGTAAAATTACAGTGGCCTTTCTGTTAGAAATTCCAGAAGGATTTTTCCAGAAAATTTTTGTAGATTTGAAAACAAACAAACCAACCTCAACAAAAACACACACCAAAACCAATACCAACCCACCCCAACACTTCACCTTGTTTGTTTATTTGTCACAGGCTGGACTTGAGGTTATAGAAGAATCAGAAGCACAATTATGGTGGGCGGGAAAGGAGTTGAATGAAACAAAGTTGCTCTCTGATTATATAGGCAAAAATGAGAAAACAACCATCATTGTCAAGATACAGAAAGTAAGTATCGCTGAGAGATTTCTTTACAAGTTACTCACCTTTGGCCATCATTCTCTGTAACGAGAATTGTTCATAGATGTATAAAATGGATTGTTAGTTTCAACTTGAGTATCTTAAAACTCTACGTCTGTTTTAAGACTTTAATTTATTATGTTCCAAATTTTTCTTTGGTAGTTCCTTCGCCTGCCAGTTAAATACTGTAGCTGCTATTGCTTGCTCCATAGTACTGTTCTAAAGTACAGCAAAGAGGTATTTAAAAATAGATGAAATACAACGGAAAAGTTTTAAAACCTCATCTAGCTCTCAGTTCCATGTCAGTGCAGAACACTGAACAGATGCAGTCACTCAGTCTGCCCAGTTTTTCTAATTATACTTGTGATTTTTTTTCTTGCTACATTCTGGCCTTTAAAAAAGTTTGAATGTTTTGTGCATATGTGGTGTGGATAGGTCTTATCTCTGTTTCAGTCTGTTCCGTGTCCTAAAGACAGTGTCTGTAACTCAGTAATTTCCTGCCTGTGATGTCCTGAGTTCTGTGATGTCCTGAGTTTCCTGATGGCAGGTCAAAACTGTCTCAATTGCCTTGGAAATGTGGATATGATCTTCCAAAGTGTTTAGTGAGAACTCAGTGGGTGCTAGAAGGAAGAAAATGCTGCTGGGCCTTTACCACCCACTTGTGCTGTTCAAGCTTCCAGCTGAACTTTTTTAAAAAGAAATTAGACTTCCCAGTTGTCAGATGTAGTGACGTAGATGAGGCCTTCTGCATTAATTATTACACAATCACAGAATCTGAAGGGTTGGAAGGGACCTCAAAAGATCATCCAGTCCAACCCCCCTGCGGGAGCAGGGTAACCTAAATTACATCACACAGGAACTTGTCCAGGCAGGCCTTGGATATCTCCAACGTAGGAGACTCCACAACCCCCCTGGGCAACCTGTTGCATTGCTCTGTCACTCTCACAGTAAAGAAGTTCCTCCTGATGTTCACATGGAACCTCCTGTGCTCCAGTTTACACCCATTGCCCCTTGTGCTATCACTGGACATCACTGAAAAGAACCTAGCTCCATCATCCTGACACTTACCCTTTACATAGTTGTAAACATTGATGAGGTCACCCCTCAGTCTCCTCTTCAAGCTAAAGAGACCCAGCTCCTTCAGCCTCTCCTCATAAGGGAGATGTTCCACTCCATCATCTTTGTGGCTCTGCGCTGGACTCTTTCAAGCAATTCCCTGTCCTTCTTGAACTGAGGGGCCCAGACCTGGACACAATATTCCAGATGCGGCCTCACCAAGGCAGAGTAGAGGGGGAGGAGAACCTCTCTTGACCTACCAACCACACCCTTTCTAATGCACCCTAGGATGCCATTGGCCTTCTTGGCCACAAGGGCAATGAATATGAATAATTATGAACTGGTCTGAGTCATAGAATCATAGAATGGTTTGGTTGGAAGGACCTTAAGGCTCATCCAGTTCCAAACCCCCTGCCCTGGGCAGTGACGGCTTCAACCTGGCCCTGAACATTTCCAGGGATGGGACAGCCACAACTTTCGTGGGCAACCTTTTCCAGTGTCTCACCATCCTCATAGTAAAGAATTTCTTCCTAATATCTAATCTAAATCTGCCCTTTGACAGTTTAAAACCATTTCCCCTGGTCCTATCCCAGTGTGCCTTTGTGAAAAGTCCCCCTCCAGATTTCTTGTAGGCATCCTTTAGGTACTGGAAGGCTGCTGTAAGGTCTCCCCAGTGTCTTCCTTTCATCCTCTGGAATAATGAGCAAAAACGAGGCAATGTTCTGCTGCTGCTCCTCTGTTTAATGCCTGATGCTTCAGCAAAAAACAGTCATTAGGTCTATACTGGTGTCTCATGCAGTGATCATGTTCTTGCAATATCAAAATTAGTAGCAAGCTACTGGGACTGTTCATTGTTTTTTGGACAAAATTATTTTATTCTAACTGTGCAGTTGTTTTCATCACTGGTGAGAATACCATACTCAAAGGAAGAGTGTTCGGTGTTTCAATTCATTTTCAGAGCTTTGTCAGAAGGTGCTCACTGTGTTTGTGTGTATGTATCTCTTTATACATAAAATCACATTCAGAGGGTGCTTTTGCAGATGTCGGATGCCTGGGAGTACTTACTCATAGCTAAGAATTATTCTGGAGCTGCATTTCACTTCCATGTTAGTGAGAGCTTCTCTGCCCAGAGAATGCGTTAATGTTATGACAGCTCTTACTATCTGCAGGTGTCTGTAGTAGAATTCCTCAAAGATAAGTCAACTGATTTATGTGTTTATCATTTAGAAGACCAGAATTGCTTTCTCTTTCCCATCAGGGTCACTGAAAACACTGTGACAACTTAAAGCCATTGAAGTGTGGGCTCCCAGGAAAGTTGTCTTACTGTTTAATTAGATGATTTTAGTACCTCTTCAGAGAATGCAAAGTAGCACAAGGGTTTCCTGTCTGACAAGGCATGCTGGCATCATTGATTCGGAGAGCTAAAATAAACCACCTCAGATCTCTTTTTTTTTGTTCCAGAGAGGATTCACCATCTCAATTCAAACAGATCTGTTTGCCATTGTTGACAGTAGCTGTCATCAGCTATTTTCTGCTGTGCACGTCATTTCTTCCATAAGGAAGAAAAAAAAAATCTTTTATTTGCAGTAACAAATAAAATATCTTTTACTTGTCATGTTTTGTAACTGCCTTCCTTCCCTGCTTTAATAAGGCATATGCCACCTTGAATCGGTATTAGCAGGGGAGCTAAAGATGGATGGGCCCATCCTGAGCCATCTAGAACAACCTTAAACCAAAGAGATTTATTACTTGTTTTAGAGCGGAAGTTTAAATAAAATAGACTCAATCTTGTTTGCAGGCTCCATTGATGTCCACAAAATTGACAGCATGATTCGGATACTGAGATGAAAAAATGATTCTAAATGATTCTCACTTGAACGCAGCAGAAGTTTCTCAATGTTTATTTTCCTGTCCTGAGGGACCTTACTAGATTTGAGAAATCCTTTAGTCTGAAGAAATGTCTTGCTGTCTTTCCATGGCAGTTCCTCTTTTGTATTGCAACTGCCATCATAAATAAACTTTACAATTTCCCCTCCAGAAAGGACAAGGAGCTCCAGGGCGTGAACCTCTGATTAGCCATGAAGAGCAAAAACAGATGATGCTGCACTACTACAGAAAGCAGGAGGAGCTGAAGGTAACAGTGTCTTTTTAGTGCATGTGAGCTGTGCTGTTGTGGGCACTAACTGCAGGTTATGTTCGTTACTGCTTGTTCTGTTTACAGAAACTAGAAGAGGATGATGATGATTCATTTCTAAATGCAGAATGGGCAGACAACCATGCTTTGAAAAGGCAATTTCATGGTGTAAAAGACATCAAGTGGGGTCCGAGATGAAGCTCTGCAGACCCCTTTTTGCCTCTTCAAGCTGTTTGGTTGATACACTTGTTTGCATTTAGGAGTTATGTTGTGTGTGGTGGATTCTTCTGGCAAAAGCTGAAAATGTTACTTCTGGATCAGGTGCCTGTTTCACCCGTAGGTTTTCAATAGACATTTACATTTCTGTGTAACTGTAGCAGTCCTTGTCTCTCCAAAGAATGGAATCAATCCTGTTGAAGGTTTGCTATTTTATTAGAAACTTGGAATTTGAATACTGAAATGTTAAACTGTTAAATAGATAGTGTATCTAATAAATAAGCAATAGAAAGTTTGGCATAATTTTGAGTGGTCTTTATTCTTTCTTCCTGATTCTTGTATTTCTTTTAGATGGTGTGGTCTGTAGAAGGTAACTTATTTTATAAATCAGTTTATCAGGCTAGTCCAGGGAAAGTCAGTGACTTTTATGTGCTTGTTTGCATTTCAATAGCTAATTCCAGACTGTCTCTTCTAAATGAGTTGACCTCTTAACAACTGTCTAAAGAAAGTATTTTTATATAAACACAAATAACACAAAAATCCTTGGAGAATTCTTCATTTTCATTCTTTGGGTTCAGCTTCCATTGACATTGGAAGCCAGCCGGTTGATCTGATTCAGTGTCACAATCTGTTAGCCCCAGTGCTTCCACAGAAGATTGAAAGAAATTTGTTTACAAGTGTGTCATTTGCAAGTAGGTTAGATACAATTGGATACAATAAAAGCCAAATTTAATAGGGCTTGATCTCTATTACTGAAGTACTTCTAAGATTATGACTGGATTAGAAGTGTTCAGTTTCTAACAAATCAGCATTTTAAAACTGAGAAACCATGAAATTTATTGGAGAGTGTTTCCACGGTATGCTTGATGTTTAGTATCAAAGCCAGGCTGGATGAGGCTTTGAGCAACCTGTTCTAGTGGAAGGTGTCCCTGCCCATGGCAGGGGGGTTGGAACTGGATGAGCTTTAAGGTCCCTTCCAACACAGACCATTCTACAATGATTCTATGATCCTGTTACTGCTTCTAAAATGTATCATCAGTCAGTTCTGGGTTCCAGACTAATGCTAGTAAACTTGAAACAAATGTGCCTGGTTTTGAAGGGAAGGTTCTGATTTGGGATACCGTATGACTAGTAGATAACAAAATCTGTAGAATTATCTATGTAGATAATTAATGTATAGAAAGAAGTTGCTCAAGTTTTACATGTTTAGACTTATGTGTCCTCAAATGAGATGCTTTTCTGTGAAGGCAGATGTGCACCCTCATCAGGTCACTGAGCAGTGGAAAGCCAGGGCACCCTGAAAATTCTGAGTGTTTTAAAATGAGGTGAACTGATGTGGGCACTCGCAGCCATCAACTAAAATGGTATATTCCTTCACATGCCAGAGCAGCTGTCCCTAGGGCAGAAGGGGAGCTGAGAACATCCACCTTTTCAATTCCGCAACATGGAAAGGCAAGCCAGCTAAGGACGTTGGTTTTGCAGTTTGCTATAGACTTCAGGATACCAAGTTACCCCTGCATGCATCTGCTGCTTTTCTACCTGAACCAAATCTAAATCATGTTCACAAAGTACATCGGTCTTGAACAGGCAGTTGCTCACCAGCACGTTAAGTCAAAGTGCAACAAGATGGAAGTAAATCCTGTGGTTGTTGACTGTTCCATAAAAGTACCTGACTGTGACTCTCCAGATTCACAAACCTCAGTGCTTGCAGCTTAACTCTTTCTGCTTGTTTGAGTCATTGTGAAATAGCAGTGTTTTGCTAGTTGGATTTTGGTGATGAAAAAAATATCATTTGAAGTATTAGTGTGGTTGAAGAAACACTGATCAAGTTGAACTGAAGTGTTTGCTGAACTCACAGCTGGAAGATTGAACAGAGAAAAGAGAATTAATGCTGTTCACAACTATTAATGATGTGTGTAATTCAGCCACTGATCCTTTTAGGGAAGCTTGGCGTCTGACAGTCTTTCTTGAATATCAACTTCACAGTAACTTGTTTGGGTTTTTTTTAAAAAACAACAAAATCAATATATGGATTTTTCTAAGTTGCAAGACTTGACATATTTTCTATTTAAAAATGACTTGGAATTATTTCTATGTGCAAGAAAACAGGGTGTGTTTTACCAGAACACTTTGTTCTAGCACTTCATCAGATGGAAGTCAGCATCCTGTACAGCTCTTTGGAGATTGTGAAGCACTCTGATAGCTCCTCCCTGAAATCTCTTCTTATCTGTTTAACAAGCTGCTGAGGACCTCCACCCCTGCCTGTGGGTTTTGTCCTGCCGACCTGGGAGGCGGATTTCCACAAGACAGACTGTCCATAAGCTACCTGAGGTGGAGATCTGCTCCAGGATCAGGGATTGCAACGTGACTTTTCCCAGCAGTGCTCAGTTATTGGCATTTTTGCACCTTGGAACAGTTTCTTAGCAGGAGTGCTTATGTGCCTGCTCCTTGTCATTTGAAAGTGGCTTTTTTTAGTTACTCTTTATAACTGCACTGAGCTCAGTGGCCTTGGCAGGAAGCTTCCCAGATGTTTTGGATCAGTTATAATGACTGCTTGAAAATATCCAACTGAATCCTTCTCACAAGTAGAGCTTTCATCTTAGATTAGTATTATTCTGAGGAGTTTGTTCTGTGGGCTCCCAGTCCTGTAAATAACAATGATGTCATCATTGGCTTTTGGCCATTTCATTTAACGTCCTCGACACCAGGAAAATATTCAACATCAGAGGAGGCAAAATGAAAATAACATAAGCAGTGAAGTACCTGTACTCCCCAGATCTCCCTCATTAAACCCTGCTGCATATCCATGACTACAAGCCACTGGTTTTCCATGACAAAAAGCAGGTGCATCACTAGCACCTTCCTCCCAGCAGAGTTCTGTCTGCAAGCGTGTCAAAGGAGCACAAGAGCTTTTATCGTCTTTCCAAGGCTCGTGAGAGTTGTCGTTTCAGTGAAAGAGAGACTTTGAAATTACCACTATACAGGGGATTCTGAGGAGGGTATTTGAACAAGGCCTTTGATTGTGGTGTTTATAATATTGTCATTTCCTCTCTAAAAGTGAGGGAAAAGCAGGCCTAGGAAATAATAATTCAGGCAGAAGGAACTCCATTTTATTTTGCGTACCTTTGACTGCTGTAATTGGCCCTGTTTTCTTCTTTAGCTGAGAAAACTGTGCATAGGATCAATGCTGTTCTGAGTTCTGACAGCATCTGTGGATCTGCTGGATTCATTTACTATGGCTGAAACTGAAAAAGATGAAAGAGTTCAGGAACAAAGCAAAGCCTATAGATCTTTAAACATCTAAAGAATCTGAGAATTACAAGATAGGAACACCACACATAGGTTTGTGAATCATGAAAGTGGTTTATCTTTCTTCTAAACTGTTTATTTCTGGAAGTTTGATAGTAGATAGGCCCTTCCAGAGGGAAAATCCATTTTCTATCAGAGGATACACACAGCAGAACATTGCTAAGATGTTTGTTCTGTGGCCGTATCACCATTATGATTAATGAAGGTTTGTATTACGTGTTGTGAGAGTTGCTAATGCCATTGCAGTCGTTAGTGTGCTGTTGAGGTTTCCTTGGACAGGAGTGTGAGAGGAAGCAAAGCACAGCACTTGACTCTGTATAGTGGCTCCAGCACTGCTTCTCTCCAGGAGGTCAGCTATGCTTCCCTGGGGGTGTGGGGTGGGTGCTGCTCTGCCCTGGAATGTTGCTGCCACTCCAGGACTGCCTGCCTTGTGCCCATCAGTGGGTTCCTCTGACTCCACAAATGTACTGTCCCGTATTATTTCACTGCATGAGAGTCATGGGCAAAAGCCACTGGGGAACTGGAATTTGGCTGTTCTACTGGGAAGTCTTAGAACAGGGGGAGTCTAACACACACAGTGTGTCTGAAGATACTCCAGTGACATTTCCTTCTCTGTTCCCAACTCCTCTGTCCACAAACCATTGTGCCCTATTGTGGGTTTTATGAATGATGTGAGGGTATGGCTGTCTGCATGCTGCAGGATGGGGTGTCTGTGGTGGGCTGCTGTTGTGCAGAGGTGAAACTCAGAGAGCAGTGAGTACTTTGTTCCCCATGCATTGTTCGAGGTGGGGACCCAGTGAGCACAGGGAGCTGGAACTGCTGCTTTCAGCAGCACTGACCCGCTGGGGTGGAGTTCTTGTTCCTGCTGAGCACTGACAACCATGGGAGTCTGCAAAGGTCTGGTGTGTGTCTGGGGAGTTGCACACAGCTGGGCCAGCACTCACGCCACAGCTGGATGCCTGTGATCCTCTATTCTGCAACAGGGATTGCTAATGGAGAGTCACTAATGCAAGCCCTCCCCCCTCCCCCCGGAAGTGCCCTGTGTACTTGAAGGCATGTTTCCAGCATCTGATGTCTGCCAAGGATGTCACCAGAGTCATTTGTAACGTCAAGCTGGGATTTGCATCTTCCTCTACAAGAAACTACAAGCCCTACCAGAAAGCAGACACCCACCACCACTGACAGCAAGGTCTCCCTGCCAGCATATGGTGTTTGAGGAAGATGCAACAAAGTGCATCCGCCTGCCTGGCTGCCATCGGTGTGGGCATCAGGAGTCACCAGGAACACAAGCTCACACCTTTCCTCTGGCTGTTCCTGTCCTCACCTGCCTTCTCCATGTGCTGGCTGATGGGGTAGCAGTGGCCCATGGGCTTCTCCCTTCATGTGTGCTGGGGGCACTTCTGTGCCCGCCCGCCTGTGTCAATGGCTGTACGTGTCCCCATCCCGTGCTCCAGTGAGTACAGGCTGTACAGTATCCGGTGAGTATAGGCTGTACAGTAGCTACGGTGGGGTTCTGTTGGGAGCGAGGAAGTTTATAGCAAACATAGGAAATCTGGCACTTCCTCAAGGAAAAATAAATTGTAATTACTGTTTACCCCAAGGGTTGTGTTTGTGAGGATAATTCTCAGCAGAGGCTGAGTAATACAGCCAAGTACATATAATGCTGCAGTTAAGAATTGGTGTGGGGATTATTTTGTCCTGATAATCGGCACCAGCCACCACCCATGGTACAATGTGAAGGTCTGAGGGCACCGCTGCCAAAGTGGTGAGATAGCACCTCTGCTTTCCTTCTCACCCAAGCGACAGCTCTGCAGTTCAGGGATTCAGCCTCTAACAGTCCCCAGCGCTGTTGTGAATTTGCAGCTCTGTTTCTTCTTGCCTCTCCTTCCCCCAGCAATGCCCTGCAGCCTCATTCAGAAAGAACATTTCACCTCTTGCCTGATGAGGAATTTTTTTGGAAGCCCTGTTTTGCGTTTTTCCTGCAAATAGATCAGCAGAGTGGTGCAGCTGCAATGCAACCAAAGCCTGGAGAGAGGAGCTGTTGCAGTTCCAAAGGCTGGCTTCCAGGTGTGGTTAGAGCTGGTCACAGGCTCATAAAACATTTTAGGTTGGGAGGTCCCAGCACACACTCGGAGCAGGGCCTGGTTCAGACCTAGGTGCAGCCTCAGGATCCTAAGTTTTCAAAAGAAATACAAGAGGCAGCTCTGTCGGGACTGGGCTTACCAAGGTTTACTATGGGTTTTTATCTCCCAGCTGGCTGACTCTATTGCATGAAGAAGGTGTGAGCTCTGGCTGATGCTTTCAAGCTCTTGGTACCCCAGGAGAAGAGCATCTGCACACCACCATCATGTCTTCAGGTCTTGAAAACACATGGTCTTGAAAATGCAATGGTCTGAAAAAAGAGCCTAAGGAGTGGTATAGGGCTGGGTCAGCACTCTCCCTGTGGCTGGCACGCTGGTGATCCTCTACAGCTGTAATTACTCTGTAATAGGGATTGTTAATGGACAGTCACTAATTCCCAGCCTCGGGCTGGATGTATATTTCTCAGGGGCCCTGTGCATCTGAAGGCACATTTCCAACACCTGATGCCTGCCCAGGCTGTAGCCAGGACGTCACCAGAGCCATTTGTAACATCAAGCTAGGATTTGTCTCTTTCTCCGTGAGAAGCCTCAAGTCCTGCCATTTCCCACAGTGCTGGAAAAGGACTATTTTTTTACTACAGCACTGGGCCAGCTACATGTTGGGGCTGGTGTTTTTCCTTTCTTCCATAAGAGAAAACAGATAGGTCCCTAACGCTGCAGGAGGCTGCTGGAAGACTTGGCTTGCCAGGGGTATCTCAGAGCTCCCGGATCATCGGTGACCCCTGTGGGGCAGTTGCCCAGGGGTCTGTTGGGGTGGCAGAGGAGGAGCCCCACTTTCTCTTTGTGTCTGGAAGTGACAGCAACAGAGCAGGGAGCACCCTCAGCACGGCTAGAACTGAGGGGTAAGGCGAGGTGCACCAGCAGTAGGGTGTTTTGGGCACGGGCCCAGGCAGTATGATGTGCTGGTGTAGCTGGTGCTGGGATCTGCAGGCTGCGAACATGGTGGGGCTGAGCCGTGCTCCCTGGCAGGGTTTTTGTGTTGCTTTCCTGCTCCTGAGCTGGAATTGAGGTTCCAAACCCACACCTCCTCTGAGGACAACAGTACTACAGCCTCAGTGATGCTTTACAGGGCTTGTCCCAAAGCTGACTGGAGTCGGTGAAGCAATTGCCATTGCTTCACACTGTCTGGGTGGGCTTTGGAAGCCCAAGAAAACCTACCACCGACAGGGTCACAGGCAACATGAAATCCTGTGCCTTGGGCCATGCCTGAGTACTCCATTGCTCAGTCACGCACCTTGCAGAAGGGGCAGTTTGTGGTCATTTTTACTTCAGCCTCCCAAGCGCGCAGATGAAGCCAGCGGGATGGTTTCCACACCTGGTTTCACTCCTGGCTCACACACATGCTTTCACTTTCCCAGCTTTTGCTTCCCCAGGTTGCTCCAGCCTCTGCCCTTGCCCCCAGCCCTACCTGCACCTTCCTTTCCCTCCAGCCCGGGCAGCAGCGTGCCCCTGAGCAGATCACAGGCACCTCCTCCGAAATCAGTGGGGTGACAGTGGGGACTTTTGGCCGTGGTGCCACACCAGTGTTAGGGCCATACCTCAGTGGCTGCTGATAAAAGCTGTGGGTTTCGGAAGGATTTAGTTACTGCTTCCTGATTCCTGGTGGTTAACTGTGGGTTATTTTGAAAGCAGGACCAGGGAGTTAAACCAGCCACACCAGCACTGCACCCTGTCTTCCAGCAAGTTTAGAATCATGGAATCAGAGAATAGTTAGGGTTGGAAAGGACCTTAAGATCATCCAGTTCCAACCCCCTTGCCATAGGCAGGGACACCTCACACTAAACCATGCCACCCAGGGCTTCGTAGGTGCTAATGCTTGGTTGTATCATCTTCAAGCCCATCATTCCTTTCATACACATAGCATGAACCTAATAATTATGCCAAAACAACCTGCAAGCTCCCCTCTGCAATATTTTCTTCTTAGGCTGCTCTTCAGGACAGCTGTGGGGATTTTACTGCTGAAACTCCATCCTGCTGCCCATGCCAAATGCCCTTCTATAGCATTGCTGCTGCCCTATGGCACCTTCCTCTATCATATTTCTGCCCTTAGCCTGAAATGAAGTAAATACTGGCTATGGCATTTCTGCTTCTTGTTTTTTTGAGTTTACACATCCCACTAAGAACCAGACAAATCCAGCTGCTTCTTACCATTGCTCCTGTTCCTGTAAAGCAGATGTGCCATTGAAAGGAGCCTGGCTTACTGTACCCACTGTTTCTCTTTAATGGCCATATGCTGTGTTTTCCCATAGAACCCTAATTTGTGGGGACTGAACCCAGGACAGTCGGGTAAATACAATCCCCATCAGTTTTCTGGTTTCTGTGCTGTTTCTGCAGAGGGTGTCATTCCAGAAGGATCAAAATAACTCAGTGTCTGTTTCTTGGGGTTTTCCTTCCTTGTTTTCGCTCTGCCCTTCAGAGTGCTGTGAACACTTGGGAACGAGGTGAGAAACTGATGGCTGTCCCCAGTTACATTTGGCAACTTTATGCAGAAAGGAAAAGCAGCAACCCAGTTTCAGACTAAAAACCACTCAGTCAAGGCAACAGTTCCTGAGCGAAGCCTGACCTCCGGGTCTGGGGCAAAAGCCGCTTCCCCTGCGCTGCTGAGTCACTGCTGGTGCTGAGGTGTAAGAGAGGGCTTTGTCACCATGTTTGAGGGTACATTTAAACAGCTGTGCATTACTGAGCACTTCATTCCTCTCTCAAGACACGTTCCCGGAGGCTGTGAAATGCTCCATGTTGGGAAGCCAGCTCTGCTCTGGCATCCACAGAAATCTTACTGCCTACTTGCAGCCTGCAGCAGCATGTGGAGAGGAAAATTGGGGGAATCAGGTCTGTGCAGTCATTTACAGGTAACGGAGAAATGAATGGTTCAGCACTTCCAGTCAAAGGGTTTATTTATTTTCCTCCAGGACTGTAAAAGTAGATGAGAGAATGAGGACTCGGGAAAAGTTGAGTATTTTGCAGTTTTGCTCCAAGGAAGGGACTAACATCCAAGTTGCAGACTGCTGCGTGCTGATCTGCTCCCACTTTGATTGCTTCATCACCAGGAGTGAATGAACACTCCTGTTTTCTGCTTGGACCCCCAAAGGGGAGCTATTGGATGAAATACATGCATGGATGAAGAGAACAAAGTAACAGGGAAAGGACTGGTGGTGCCCAGTGGCAGGACCAGAGGCACCTGGCACAAACTGAAACACAGGAAATTCTCTCTGAACATCAGGAAACACTTCCTCTCTGTTGGGGTGACTGAGCACTGGCACAGGTTTCACAGAGAGGTTGTGGAATCTCCATCCTTGGGGATACTCAAAAGCTGTCTGGACACAGTCCTGGGCAACTGACTCAGGGTGGCCCTGCTTGACAGGGATGGTGGACAAGATGCCCTTGTGAGCTGCCTTCTGACCTACACCCTTCTGTGATACTGTGGCCACCCCTAGGACATGCTGATCTTACCTAGGTTTGTGCAAAGTGAAAGTCTGGTAGCCAGACTAAATCCCAGCTGCTGTTACGATGTCAGCTTCAGGATGAAACCCCTGCAGATTTTAGTGAGTATAAACATTAACTGCTGGACAGATGACTTTCAAAGATAGATCAGTTGGCCTGTGGGCTCACTGGGGTAGGGGCAGCCCCAGGAGCCCCTGCCCTCAGCCTGGCTCACCATGTGTTGGAGCCCAGCCTGCTCTCTGCAATCATTGACAGCCTCATCTGAGGGCCAGCAGGAGGAAGAAGATAGCTTTTGGATCATATGGTCTGTCAGCAGAGGGAATTGTTGGGATGCAGATCAGCCCCCTTGCCTTGTGACTGGGAAATGGGTGGCACATGCCCCCATGAGTCAGGAGGAAGGAGCCAGCTCCTGACCAGAGCTGTCCCACCCAAGGGCAGCAAAAGGAAAACCTGCCTTCTTCCACCCTCAGGACAAAGGCATGGAGACTTTCCAGATCCAAACCTATTCATCAATATTGTGCAGTAGCAGAGGCTATGATGACCTTCCATTGGAAGAGGGAAGAGTCGAGTCCCAGCAGGCATGCAGCCAGACTCCCAGGCTGTGCCGTGTGTTCCATGCAGTTCCCAGTGCCACAGGTGACCTTGCCTCTCTGTCCACCTCCTTCCGCTGATAGGATGCTAATTGCTGCTAAGATGTTTCCAGTTGAGCGCAGGATTGTCCCTTAGTCATCTGAGCAAGCCCCTTCCTCCCTTTTAAGCTTTCCCATGCTTAATTTGACTTTGTATCACTAGGAAATGACAACTCATGTCCCATTTTTCATCCCATACTACTTCACTGTACCTAAACGCACAGCGTCTGAGCGGGAAAGCACAATCAACTCATGAAGTATTACCAATAGGAAGTGACATTTTTCCTCCTTTTGTTCAGTCAATTCCCTGTGGACTGCAGCTAAAATATTGGAGACATTGTATTTAAAGACAGGAAGGTTGTGTTTCAGCTTCAGTACATTTCTGGTTTAATTTTCTGTCCGACTGAAACCAAACCTGACTTGGCTGAATGGTTTCAAAAGTGAAGATTATGATCTTATAAAAAACCACCTGAGGACAGCACCTTCAAGCAAGTGCTGGCTCTAAAGCATGCTTTAATATCAGAAAAACTAACACAGCATTTCACTTAGGAAGTGAATGTTTTTAGTATCTGTCAGCTCCAAGAGTCTCTTATGAAAACAGCCATTCTCAAGCTCGTGCTTCACAAATTTGCCAGCACAGGAAGAGGCAGAATCACATCTTGGGCAGTATCTTCTGATGTTTGAATGGTGCCTTAACAGGAGGGCACTGAACGTCTTGAATGCAGATGGATTTTTGCCCTTATGGCCATTCTTCAGTGGAGCTTGTCTTCCTAGGGTTAGCCCTGTCTGCTGGCCATGTGCTTTAAGAAAGAAGACGACTTGGCGAGTATTGTGAAATCTCTCTATGCCTGACTCCAGGTGCTGTTGTATTACAGTCAGGAGTGCTCCTGCTAAGGAAACTAATTCTCAAACTATGACAATTTTCACTGAAATACTGTGATCTTCTTTGGTTTTAGTTTCCAGCCCAGAGAGGCTGAGAGGCTGCTTTCACTTCTCTCTTCAAAGTAACTGCACCAACTGGACTCAAGTGAGCAGAACTTAAACCTCTTGGAACAGCGCTCACCGTTACCAGTGGAATGGGTCTTATTAGGGAAAGGCTGGGTTAAGGAACAGCAGAAAAGGTTCAAGAACCTGCGTTTAATTTTACTTTGTCTTGTTCATGCTATTAATAATACTCACATTTCTCATCAGTAGAGCACGTTCTCATTTAATTTATGAGCTGCAGCACACTAACTGGTTACAAGTGCCACATCCTGAGGCAGAAGGCAGAAGGTGTTGCTCCATCTGATGCTGCTTAAATATTTTTTCTCTTTTTTTAATATTCCTTAACCTGCAGTTGATTCCAAATTACAGTGAAAAGCGATTCATGACACGACAAAACTGAAAGCCTGTAAAAGGGTTTCTCACAGAATGATTTATAGACGGTCAAGGGTTTGAAACTCTCTTTTATTGCATATATTTCTTCTTACTTTACAAATAATTCTGTGATTGACACAAATGTTCCTTCACAGAAGGTACATTTCTTTTTTTAAAAAAAGGGCTCGGGCATCATCCAAAATAAGCCATTTATTGTTCATGAATATAAAACGTATCCATATTTCTAGGAGGTGTCATATCCAAACCACTGTTCATCCAGATTTCTTGTATGATCTGCTCCCTGCGCTCTATCCTTTCGGCCAGCTCTGCTGCCTCTGTTGAACTGTAACCTGAGTAAGAAGGTCTGTAAAGTTCCACTATCCCATCCTGGATGTCCGAATCAGAGGAACCCTCCTCCTCCTCCTCCTCCTCTTCCTCATTTTCACTGTTCCCATACACTCTAGTACTTTCTGGCATTAAGGGATCCTTCTTTCTGTGCAGTTTCTGGAAGTCTCTTGAGCAGGATGTGCGGATCACCAAAGCACACAGCGTGAAGATTAATCCCAGGCAAACGCTGGACAAAAACAGGAGCGCAGCTCTTTCAAGGTGATCTGAAATCAGGAAGCCAGTGCTTAAACACTTTATAAAGCCCTGACAAATCCCAGCTGCAAAAGAAGTCAGCTGTCATTTCCAAAGTGCTCCACATTACATAGCCATAATGGTGGGGTGTGCTTGGGAAGATGGGGAGCTGGAGGAAGCCTTTTCCAGCATGCACTGAAACCACCCTGCACTTGCCATCTGAAGGCTGCCATCTCTGACACTTCAAATTACTATGCAAAAGAACCCAGCCTCTTAATAACATTATAAAATAACATTATCTCATCTTGTTATTAGCAGCTTACTAACATTCTCAACCAGCTACCAGAAGCATACCCTTTTTTTCCCAGCCATCCTGCCAAAGCAGGCCTTACCCTCATGAAGAAAGGGCATGGGAAGAGAAACTGGGCTCTGCAGAGCCACGGCAGCATCTCCAGGCCAGGCTGGGTAGGGAGCATTTTTCTTCCTTAACACAGGCTGAGATCACTTCTCAGTACAGCAACAAGTGAGCCAGATGTGGCAACAGCCTTTCTCAATGGGTTGTAAAACCCAGCCCTGGCTGCTTGGGGTGTTGCTGGGGGGGTCTCAAGGGTGGTGTGGTCTGGGGGCAGGCAGGTGACACGGCAGCGACAGTGCCTCGCTGTGCTGTCAGGCTATGGCCACCCTTGGGGCTGGCTGGGGAGGCCCTTGCAAAGGCTGTGGGATGATGCTCAACAGCTGCCTGGTTCTTGGTGTTTTCTAGAAGAGCAGCAACTTTAGCTCCAGAATCGCTCTCAACAACAGCCTTTGCTCACTTCCACAGTCTGTGAGTTCTCCTGTGTTGCTGGAGATCTGGTAATCGCAAATTTATTTGCCTTAGTGTTGCTAAGTCACAAAACCTGTCACGTCCCATACCGGGGATGGCTGGGTGTGGGCTGGTTTGGTTTTGGTTTGGTTTTATTTTTACTGCCCCTTGGTGCTGCTCGTACGTGTGCACAGCAACATTCCCAAAAATGGATGGCTCCAGCACTGCTCCCATGTCCGGTTTTCAAAAATACTGAACAACAACAGTCCCCATTGAAAATATTTATTAAAAAGTATCTTGGCTGCAGTCTCATAAAGAGCTTGGATCCTTCAAGATGGAAAATATTCTATAAATATCAGTTCTGCTGCAATTGTCCCATCCACAAGGCTGGGACTATACTGTAATAATATCATTACTATAAACATGGGATTACCAGTTGTGACCTTCTGAGATAATCCTGCTTTTCCCAAAATGCCATGATCTAATGAACCAAACAATCTCAGCCTCAGTTTCCTACCTCTAATGTATGCAAATGTAGCCAAGTAGTTGCTAAAAATAATTCCATCTTTCTTTGGAAGTCTGGATTCCCTTGGATCAAGGTCAACACCTGTGACACAAGGAGGCAAAGCACATTCAATCATATCACAGATGAGGAAGCTGATATTCACTCAGTATTCACCCAATAACTTTTAAACTAACAAGCCTACCTAAACTACAGGCAGGCCAGTGCTGTGCCATAGAAACCTTGCAGGACATTATAGCAAACAATGGTTGGTAAATAAAATGTTTTAAATATTGAAATAAAGTATAAATATCAAAGTACTGAAAACACTGAATGAAGATGGCAAGTTTATTTAAAAGAATGTATTACCAAGGGAAACCCCTTGCCTATTCCCATTAAGGTTTCTGAAATTATTTTGCTTCTTTAAGCCTCACAGCTCTCAAATGGAGTTCCCAGCCCAATCACTGCAGTACACTCCCATTGCTGATGACACTGAATGCCCATCAGCCACATAATTCATTTAGCTGCGTTTAAGAAGAGCAGGTGTTGATATAACTCTTGAAAGACTTCCCCCTGAAACCACTGCAGTTTCACTTTTCCTTTTACCCAGTGTTCAACCAAAGTTAGAAGCAGCGCACTGGTTATGGGTAGGTCTAGACAGCCCACTCATTTCACAGCACTGCTATGACAGCAGGACTGTGCTCCCGCAGGTCCCATCCTGCTCCCAGCCTGTCATGTCATCTTCTGAAGGGAAGAGCAGCTGTTTGAGCAGAGTTTCCATTACCTTGTCCCACCTCCCTCAGAACAAAGACAAAGGAGAGCCGCAAACCCTATGTTTTGATGTGACGTACCATCATTCTGCTTGACAGAAGACTTGTTATTGGTGACCGAGGGGTTGAAAGCTGTCAGGATTAATTTAGGAACTAAAAAGACAAAAGACAAATTGTGTCCTGTTAGTTTTAAGAACCAGATCCCCAGTTAGTTACCCACCCCACTGCTAGCCTCGGGTTTATATTAATAAATTGGCTTTCTGACAGTGGTATTGAAGGGACTGGAGCAGGCATCTGCATCCGGAGACAAGTGCCAGCCCTGCCAGTGTGCAAGCCTGGCCCTGGCACTGCAGCCAGCCTGAGCTTCCCCAGTGGGCCAGAGATGCTCACACCCAAAGGCTGTGAGTGTTTCCAGAGGCGGTGCAGCGCCAGGCAGAGCTGTGCTGCTTATCCCCATGATAACTGCCCCAGCTGGGGCTGCTGCCGCCATCTGTTGCATTGCCTTGACTTCTGCTATTCTAGGTTATGCTCCATACATCCTACCCTGATGGCTGGCAAGTGCCCAGGAGAGGCGCTGTGACTGGTGATGTCCTCCTCCCCCTATCACCCCCCAGAGATCTGGTGCACCAGGAGGCACAGCACTGGGGTGCTGCACCATGGGGATGGTGGTAAAGCGCAAGCTGCATACAGGGTTAGCACTGCCAGGGAGGAAAAGGAGGTGGGAAAGGGAATAAAGTGTCTGGGAAGGAGACTGAAAAGAAAGGAGAAGGGCAAGGACAGGAGACAAGGGGAAGCACAACAGGCAGAGCAAGCCTGAGGGACAGGACACAAAGGTAGCAAGTCAACTGGGCTACAGTGAGATGCTAACCTGCATCTAGATACTAGTTTTGCATTAGGATAATTCACTGCAATTCAAGGAAAAATGGGTAAACTCTTGTGTGATGTCCTCTGCAAAGCCTCTGCACAGGATGGGAAGAGATGCACTGGGTGAGATGAGCTGCATTCTTCTCATGTCTTTAATTTTTTCCCCTGCTAAGTTTTCATATTGTTCTTCAAATAATTACAAGAGTTAAAAGCAGGCGCACCATGCGGACATTGAGAGTTCACATATTGTGTGTCAAATGAATGGGCCCTTCAGATACCCACATCTTGGCACCTGTCCCCTGTACTATCTGAAGGCAGATTGATTGATTTTCAGACTGATGTGAAGAGAAGAAAAAGGAAGAAATTTCAAGTATAATCTCACCTTTATCCCACATAGAAACATTTACCAGTAAATAGTGTTAAGGAAAGTTAAATGGAAAACAGGAGACTGAGATTTGCATCTTAACATAGTTTTCATTTGAAAAACAACCAAAAATAGCACTTCTTCCTGAGCAGAACTTTTCTTTGTGTGTGGGCTCAAAGTTGTAGCTGTTTCTTTTCCTGATGAAGGGATTTTTTGGATATTTTAGCTCCTGTTTGCAATAGAGGCCAACAGAGATAGGGGAAAATGAGCTCATTCCTATTTTGGCTTGTACCTCATCGTAATTCTTAACTGTTTTCCAGCAGCAGGATATTTCTGCTGGTGCAGGAGGCAGACAGGGAGCAGCCTGGTTTGTTTCCAGACAGCACTCTGGATCTGCAGGCCTGGCTGCTATGAACAATGTGTGTGTGTTATGAAGAGTGTCTGGGAAGGACGCATCGTCCCCACTGCCTCTGTGAGACCTGGAGCTCCTGTCGCATGGCCTGGTGCCCAGGCAGAGGCTCCTCCACCTGTGCTGATGTTCCTCCTGCTCCCCTCTTTGCTTGCTACAGGGCAGAGTACTTCCCTCATGGCTGCCCATTGGGTTTGAACAGCTATTTAAGATGCCATTCAAAGATCTGTTGTAAGGAGATGTTTAATTCAAAATGGCATGGACAAAACAAGCTCCTGGCTGCCTGCATTGTTCATTTTCATGGCTTCATTTCAGACACAAGGACTTTAACTAGGATAGGCTGCATCAGGTCGCTGAACAGAGTAACTGGTACTAGCGTGAGGAATTTTATCAAGATAATCACACCCATACTACAACTTGTGCCAGCACTACTTTGTAAAGTAGGGTAGGAGTCAGTCACCTACTGAAGCTGCCAAAGGCAGCCCACAGATGGACTTTGGCATCCAGGGAGCACAGATAAAACATGGGGCATCAGAAGCTGTGTCTCCTATGAGAGGCTTCTGAAGTCGAGACTCAGCAAGAGCCAGATTTCACTTTGTGCAGACATGAGATGATGCTGAGCAGGTCACTGGGGGCACTGAGACTGTGAGAAACCAGCACCTCCTGGCTCCTGAGGAGCTTTTACTGGCAGGAGTTCACTGCAAAAGTAAAACGGCAGCCGGACGCACCAACCCGAAATGGTTGCTGACCACTGAGGTGGGAGTATGGCTTTTTTTCCTCACATTCCTGATCATAATGGAAATACTTCCAAATGTGGCAGAGCCCTCAGAGAATGTGGGCTGCTCTGTCACTTCATGGGGAGGCCTATTTACCTTATCTTGGGAAGCGTCAGGTTAGCAGGGATCTTATAGTGAGGGGAAAGAAGGTAAAATGTCATTCTGGAATGTGCCCAAACTCTTCCTGTGTTCACTAGATGATCTGTAAAATAATTAGACCTGCAAATCATTGGCTAATGCTTCAGATTGCACAGCTCAGTAGGATTTGGCAGAAGAAGAAGTCTTCAAAATGTGCCAGCAACACATAACAACACTATTTATTACCCACATGGTTTTGCAAAATCACTTCACTAAACAACAGAATGCATAACCTCACTGCAAACAAACTTACACTGGTTTTCTAGTACATAGGCATGCAAGAAAGTGATCTGTTATAATTACTCTACTTAAAGAGAATTCCATTAACTCATTCATGAAGTTACTACAGCATGAAGGCAACTGCACAATAATATAAGATATTGGTGCAAAGGTAGATCTGCAGCTCTCTTCAACAATATCAAGCTGAAATACTGCAATGCCTCTCACCTAATGGCTAACTCACGGGGACACTGGAAAAGAAAGTCTCCCATGCCAGCAAGGAAGCAGCCAGGGCTCGTTTTCCTCTGATCTTCAGGTACACAGTGATCTGGAAATCAATCCTACATTCCTGTTTCCAAAGCCCTGTTCCAGATAACCACTTCTCCCTAGAGGTGCAGTGAAAGGATTCTCATATGTCCCCATGTCACTGTTGTGATGCCCTACAGACAAGAAAGAGCCAGAAAGGAGCAGGGCTGGCACCTTTCTGACCAGTGCATAGTATGCAGAGCAGTAACTTGGTGAAAAAGCCTTTACGCATCCTCTGGTTGAAGCAGAAGTGTGTGAGAAGACAATCACCCCTGACCCTCACACTTCCACCCCACAGTTAGCCAGAGGAACGCAGAGCCTTAGAAAATCTGTTTGAGGCTTAAGAAATGTGCAGCCATTCCTAAAAATGCACAATACTAAAACAAGGCACTACAGTGAAGTTCTGAGACCCCTTTAACCACTTTTCTTCCACCTTTGCTCTCCCATGGCCTCTGCTTTTGAGAGAAAGAAATGTGGGGAATTCTGCTTTCCCTTTATGTAAACGCATTAGTCTATGGTAAAGGATATGAAAAACTGTTCTCTCTTGTCTGAGGAAGGAGCTGAAGGAGGGTTCAGTCCTGCAAGGAATGTATAAACTCAAACCTTTACTTTTCATGAGACTTTACCCATGAGAAAGGAAATCCCTCTGCAAGACTGAAGGCTGTAGGTGTGCTCATGTGAATCAGATTTCAGGACTGGCCCTGTACACAGTACTTCAATTATGCTGGACTGCTTTACCTGCACTGGTGGCAGGCAATGCCAGGTAAATTTTCCTAGCTCTGTTGTAGGTGAATCCTGTAGAACAGACTCTTATTTTGATGGTATTTCTCAAAATCTCAGACATAACCTTATATTGTATTGTCAATTGCATTTTACAGGAAAAAAAAAGCCTTGTAATGCCCAAGTTTACATTAGGTGCAGCTCTGCCCATGGCACTGGTCACATAGAATCATAGAATAGACATATTTTGGTTGTTCTGCTATGGCTTTGTCACAGACTTCCTGTGTTAAAAGGAAGGGGAGATTTAAGAAGCTCCTGTGTGAATGTGTGTGTGTCTCTATATGTGTGCGCTATTTGGCATTGTTTTGCTTTGCAAGCAGAATGAGGGCTTTAAAATGATCATGCATTTGCTCTTACCACATGCATAGCTGACATTAAGGTATTTTGTCACTCCAGGCAGGCACGGACTTCCAAAATCCTGGCTAGTGACAATGATTTTGCATCTCTGTTTCCCATAACACCTTTTTGACAAAACTTCCAGCGCCGTATAAGACAAACAGTCTGAAAGAAAAATGCATACAGTAAATACAGGACACTGGCGTTACCAGAAATGACGGCTGCTACGTGCACAACTAGAGACACAAATATGCTATTGATTTCAGGACTATGTTTGCCTAAGCAGGATTTCAGAATGAAATATTAAGATCTGTCAATGCAAGGAAGTGAGCTGCAAAGAAAATGTGAACTTGCAGCAAGCTAAGTACCTCATGCTGCCTTCCAAGTGCATACTAAGGTTGCAGTAAAATTCATATCAAGCTCCAAATGGGGGCCAAATGTAAGACCTATATTGTTCTCTTCACGATGACTTGGACAAATAAGCACATCCCAATAGTTCTCCACCTATTCCATCTCAAGGTGAGTGTGTAAATAAAGGGAGATGGAATGCTGTTTGCAGGCCTTTCTCTTGGTTCCTGGGTTACTCAGATGATTTGGCTGGATGCCTAATTTCAGTTCAAGTCAGGTGAGATCAATTTTTATGTGTCACAACAGCCAGGGCTACTGTGAAGTTTGGTGTATTAAAGGTAGCTTTTGATTTGCAATCCTTACCTGTTGCTGGTAGGAGCCCATCTACTGTGGCAGAAAGGTCAAAGTGGGCTCAATATTTAACCAGGGAAGTATTTGGCTTCTTTCTCCCATACCAAATTCCAGGCTGTTCTAGTAAGGCTGCCACCACAAGCCAAGTTGTAATGCCTAAAGCAACCTCAATGGCATCTACACTGCACTGCCTTCACACCCTAATTACACGAGGTAACCCACATCATTTTCAAAGCAGTTTGAACTACCCCTGACCAGACTGCTGAACCTCTCCTTGGGTACTGAAAAGTATGAGCTGTGTGTACAAACCTGCCTTGCTACCATCTGTACCCAGAACTGGTATTTCTTTATTTGTTTCTTTATTATTTATTATGAAGACTGACACCTCGTACCAGAATTTAGAAAAGAAGAAGACTCGATTAGCAGCATTTTGCACCAAAGCTGAAATTATTTGAGTGGGAAAGTGTGTATCAGACAAACTTTAAAAGAATTGCTTTTAAAAAAGAAAGAATGGCTCCAGATGTGATTAAGCTCCCAGTACCCACATGTGCTAAACTGCAAGCCACAAAGGAAAAACACCCCTTAGTTTTGGTTTCTAAATAGAAAATATGCAGGAATTACAAGTCTGGAGTAAGTAATACTTTGCTGAAGCTGTCTATTTTCCAGTCAGCTTTACTTCATGCATTTTGTGACTTTCTATGCATGATGGGTATTTCTCACTCTATCTTCTAAGGCAAAAACACTCTAGAAGTCTGAAAACAGATTTCTCTGGGCATTTAAAGTCCTTCTTCCTATAATAAAACTCAGACAAGAATGGCATCTTGTCATCTTCCAACTGCTGAAGCTTATCTGTGCCTCTTTAGAGGAAGGAGAAGCAATGTCTACAAACACTCCGAAGGTTTCCCAAGTCACTCTTGTTTGAAAAGAAAGAGGAGGCTTGAGACTGGAGTGCCTGAAAAAGAAGACTGACATTTAACCTGTGAAAATGGGGCAGATTTGTGATTTTTAAAGTTAATCATAGAATCATAGAATGGTTAGGGTTGGAAAGGACTTTAAGATCATCCAGTTCCAACCCCTGTGCCATGGACAGGGACACCTTGCACTAAACCATGCCACACAAGACTCCCTCCAACCTGGCCTTAAACACTGCCAGGGATGGAGCTGACACCTGCACTAAGTCAGTCATATACTTGACTGAAACCATTGGGAGATACTGGGCTGATTTGTTTGTTTGGCAAAGGGCTCGTGGGCTACCTTTGGACATGGATTTTTGGGAGAGCAACTCTTCCTTTGTGTTTTCAGAGACCTGAAATCCTAATGCCTGTGTGTCCCTGGAGGCTGCTGGGCAGGCAGGGAAGGCTGACCCAAAACACTGGATAGTTCTCATTAACTCACTCAGCCATTTTTGTTTTCCTCCAGTTCACTTTTTTGGATGAGTTATGATATATTTGGGTAGACATTTTAAGCAGCCAAGTAGCTTATTTTGGCGAGTACAAAACCAACTCAGGAATATCAGGAGGAATTATCAGATGATTCACAATTTAATGGATTTGGAGCATAACAGCAATCTGGCAAACTGAATTATGTTTTCTACAAAACTTCCTGGGAGCTACTCACAGTGTCTTAAAAAACAGGAGGCTGCTTTTCTATAAGTTCAGTGATACAGTGAGTACATGTTTCATTCTGCCTTGGGCCCACATTTGCTCATGTCTCTGTGGAAGTTAATGGCTCCTTATCATCTATTTTCATGTTGGATTTGGCTCTTCTACCTGAGGAGCCAGTTGTCATGTGCCTGCAGGCTCTTGGCAGGCCAGTTTCTGGAGAGCTTCCCAAGACTTGCCTGGTGTCACAGGTGAGTAAATGCAAATCAAGACAGGCTTGCTTCTGCAGGACAGCACAGTTGCTAACTGGAAAGACCTGTAACAAACACCCTTCCCCATTCAGCAGCTTCCCGTGGTCTAGTGAGATATTGGCTTTTGGTGGTTCAGTCACAGAATGTTCAGGTTTTTTCTCTCTGGCTCACATGTGTCCTCGCTATCTCCCCACCAGCTCTCCCTGCAGCTATGATGCCAGCTGAGCAATGATTTCAGCTGTGAGGAATTCTGTGTACTTGGTGCCGAAGGCCACTTTTTCAACATCTGCGTGTTCGTCTGTACCATCTCACATGCGCAGACATTACAGAAGTGTATCGGCACCAAAGTCAGAGGAATCAGTGTGTGATGAAGGGATGTTCAAGCTACTATCATCAGCCAAAAATGCTTGATTCTAATAGCAACCCACTCCGGCAACGCAGGGCTCCTGCTAGGAACAACCTACCTCCTTCTGGCCAAACACCTTATTGCAGTGTCTGAATGAGGAGAGGATTCAGTCAGTGCTGCATTTTAAGTAAATGAGTGAATGGTCCCACTGAACAGTCCCAAAGATCACCGATCAGGAGATGAACATAAATATGCAATGTGTCTTCTTTCTGAGTAAGTAACACTTGAGCTACACACAGAATCATAGAACATTTTGAGCTGAAAGGGACTACAAGGACCATCGAGTCCAACTCCCTGCTCCTCACAGGACTGCCTAAAACTAAATAATTAATGTTTATGGAGCTTGCCAAATTGGTACCATATGTTTAAAATAAACTGCCTCTTAAAAGGCCGTTTATTGTGTTCCCAATGTGCTAGGAGGCTGGTGGCATGCACCAGCAGTGGCAGAAGAGGCAGCAGTGTGTGGCTGGGAAAGCACTCCATTCTTCCTGCCTTTCTCACAAAGTTGCCAGTTACACGCCAAGGCTGTTGGTGGATCTTTTGAAACGGACACTTATATGGATAGCGGAGATACGGGTGTCAAGAAGAGGTTCTTAATGCAGCAATAAACTCTCAGATCTGACTGCAGACATTTAACAGTTAGAGTAGAAAGCATTGTTTCTGGAGGAAAGGCTCTTTCAGCTCCCTAATTAGCTCTGTTTAGGAACGTTTTGGCATGCAAATGGCATGCTATAAATCATGCAGGCTTTAATGAGAAGCAATTTGTCTTCTGGTTTCTTAAAGCTTTTCTCAATTCAGACAGGAGGAGCTTTCCCTCCCTTTCTCTCCACTCTTCCACAGACCTCCAGGTGATGGAGCAGCCAGAGCTGGCCTGAGCATCTTGTGCCAAGCTCTGGCTACAGTGTCCTGTATCACTCTCCAAACACTACTAATTGATGTCTTCTCCCACATCACTATGCACAGGGCAAGCCTCAAGACATGGTGGGTAGGGAATGTGTCTCAAACATAGACCTGCATGACAAAGTAACGTGCTCGTGAAGGACCAGGGTACCCAAGAAAAAAAACCCTCCACAATTTGTCACTCCAGTACCAGAGCCCAGCTGCTTCTTGCTTCAGCTGCTTCTTGCTTTCATTCCAAAATGCTGGCTTAACACTGCTTTATGCTTTCTGGGCTGTGACTACTCGCAAAAGAATAAGGAGCTTGCTTTTAAAATCAACAGAAAGCAAAGACGTCACACTACCAAATTGGGATGGCTTGTGCTTTGTGGAGCCCAAATATCAGCTGTGGGGATAAGAATTGACAAGGGGAAACTATGGAGTTTGGAGCAAGCTAAGGCTGCAGACTCCTAAAGAAACCATAATAATATGGTAATTTATGCAAGAGCATGGCACACAGGGTCCTGCCTATGCATCAGAAAAGGGCCATTTGAACCGCTGATGCTAGCAAAACCACGCAGTATGAGCAGCAGCACTTATGAAAAGTGTGGTCACTACCTTTATATTCCAGGTCCAAATATTGCCAGTAAACATGGCAGTGTTATATGCGAAAAATACTGCTTACTGCCAGCATAGGCCATTCCTCACAAGTGAACAGAGCACCAAGGCTTTCTGTAAAGCTGCACCCTCTCTCTCCCTCTCACTTCAGTGCCTCTTGTGAGGCCCTTGTAAGCCTGCACCAGACTAGCCCATTGCTTGGCTTTATTTACAAATGGCTCTGAGTTCAGACTCCAGTCTGTATTTTGCACCAAAAAAAGCCAACCCAAACTTGGTCCTTCCCTCCTGTATATGCACGGAGTGGGGGAACCACCTGCCAGCACTAACACAAGGACAAGAGACAAGTGGAGCTCTGTGCTTGGTGGCAGCAGCAGGAATAAGACTCCCTCTGCTGAAATGCTTGCTGCTTTCTTGTGCACCATTTGGGCCTGCATGTACACAGGCAGGAGTTCCTTGCCTTGTTTTGGCCTTGCATGTCCAAATAGTTAAAAAAATCTAAGCTAGAAAGAACTATACACAACAAAACCCCTGAACTGCTGGCAAATGAAATATTAATGGATGAAGTGATGTGTTCCTGAGTGTGCTTCAAGCAGCTCCAAACAGCTGCTCAGCCAAATCTGACCTTCCTGCTCATCTCAGCAGAAAGCTAACTGGACTCTAAGAAGAGTGGCTTCTCTCCCCTTTGTCCTGCCACTGCTTTGAACACTTTTATTTTTGGGAAGCTTTGTCTTGATGAGATTTGCTGGGGCCAAGGTGTGCAATGGCTCCTCCCGGCACCTTTTAAGCCCAAAACACCTATTGAGCTTCTCAGTTTGCTCAGGCTAACTCAGACAAGGAACTTCTCACGTGTCTGCGCACGGACAGTTGACTTTAGGATTTTTGTGGTGGAAGCAAAATTGAACAATTGAGCACAATAATGCTCAGGAATAGAAGGGCAAACCCAGGCCTTGAACCATTGATACTTGTAGTCTAGAAAAGACTTGGCCACCTTCTCTGTAGCAGCTTTGAGTTACAAGCTTTCTTCTTCCCTCAGCAGAGGATTGGGCGTAGTGTTTCTGCCAATCCACTAAGTGCTTCTTGAAGTGTCTGTACTTGGACATCCAGCATTTTAGGTCCACCTTAAATTTTGGCCAACTTACATGATTTGTATTTTATGGCACCTAGAAGTCTATAGCTAACATGAACCTAATAACTTCAGTGTGTAAACATTTCCAGATCTCCCTACCTTTATCTCACATCTGCTCTCAAGACGCTTAAACAAGAGACTGGCTCACACAAGGAGGAGAATACATCTCTTAGTAAAAGAATCCACATGCTTTTCAATCACTGTTAGTGAATAAGGGATGCAGGCCCTTTGAATTGTCCTCAGTACCTATACACACACACACACAAAAGGGAACCACAGTATCATAAGATACTGTTGTATATCATATTGTGATGCCTTGTTGGGTTTTTAAAATCTTTCTCGCCTTGCTAACATCCCTTCCTCTTAGCTGAATGTCATTTCACGGGAAATAGGGGATTAGGACAGAATCCAGCCCCAGCGTATGTTATGCCACAGTGCAAGATGTGATGATACTGCCTGAATTCTCCACCTCCCCTCTCAACCTCCCAAAAGTTGGGATAGGTGAAAGAGAGGGCTGTGCTGGAAAGGACACTATCTTCCAGCAATGAAGATACGTAATCCAGGGCTCTGCTAGAGGGAATGCACATCTGACCAGCCAATGCACATCCAGGTGAAATTTCTGGGAAGCATATTTTCACATTTTAGCTTGCAAGTTGCAGCTAGAGGAGACCCACTACCAAGCCTTTGTTCAAGTACTTTCATGTATTAACAAGAGTAATTTATGATTTGAGAAGTGTTTGTTGACCTGAATCTTCCTTATACTCCCTATGGTAACCTGTTCTGGCACAACTCCTTAACTTCTTTTGGCTAATACTTTTTCTCCTTCCTCAAGCACATGTTAGTACAAATATAAAGGAGATAATGTTTCACAAAAGGCAACCACTCACACAGGAACAAACTGCTACGGTCTCCTGCTTTGATGCTGGGCACAATAGATGCCTCTAAGCAGAACCATCTGCTACAAAACTGCACCCATAAAAGTTTCAGTTTTGTTGTGAAGCTTTTTATAATCTATAAAACAAGGAAGTTACTTTCTGTAAATACTGTACAGTCTTAACAGTGCCAGTCATTTGAACAGCTGCTGAAGCAGGACGCTGCTTGGAGTTTTCTATTTTCCTGCAATGATCCATTGATATTATAATGGAAATAATTCCCTGTGCTTCAATGAGCTCTGTTACTTACGGTAGGAGCTTGCTTTGCAGAAGAAACTTTTCCTGAAGGCAAAATATCCTAAAAAATGCCTGGAGGCAAGATTTTACACACTGTTCTCTGAAGCAGACAACTCACTAGAATGAGTGGCCCTGATGACAAGTTGGAGAGCAAGACCAGAGACATGAAAATACCACATTTAAGGTCAATTTTGAAAGTGAGAAAAAAGCAGGGAAAAAGTTTTCTAGTGATCTTATGTGGAAATTTCACATTCTTTGACAAACCCTCCCTCTCTCTCAAACTGCATCAAGCAAGAGAAGTTGTTCTAAGTGCAGCCTTTTGTTTCTGGCTGTTTTTAACAAGCAAGAGACATTTTGAAATGAAAGGTGCAAGTTACACATATAATTAGGTATAAGTCTTGGCACTGTCTTATCAGCTAAAGTACGGGTTAGAGATGTTCTTGTATCCAGCAGTTAAAATCTTTACCCAGACTCAAATCTTCTCTTTATCTGAATCAGAACAGGGCCTTGAATGTATGTTTCCTGTAACCAGACCATAGGACAACTTTACTGTAAAGGCTTTACCAAACAGGGGTGTCACCTCAGTGCCACTTTTCTTCTTCCTCTGTATTGAAAATGGCACCTACTTTACATTATTAAACTGGCTCAGAGAACTACTTCTAAGAGGAGACAGTCATGCTACATGTTGAGCTAAGGCTCAGGATCCTACAAGGCCACACAGGTGTCATCAATACCAGAGGTGGATTTATATACTCTATTTCCAACATGGAGAGGAGCATTTATACTAAAGAAATTTTACATTTTCCTGTCTTTCCTTTGAAGGAGATCACATGAGGTCACCAAGCTCTGGAGGTACAATTAATTCAACACCCAGTACTCCCAGCAAAACCATATCAAGTCTGGATTGTAGCAAAACCCCTGAGGTCAACAGAGACTTCCTATACTTGTCATTATGACCTACAGATGACTTCTCTTAGTACTAAAAACACCCCAATTTCTCTGTGATGCAGTGAAAGAAATGGAAACGCTCAAGCACTACCTCTAGGCTGAGATGCACAAACGTGGATAGAAACAACAATGGATGTGTGTTGGAGAAGATTTAGGTTTTGGTGCAAACATATGCAAGTATATGGGCTCTGATTTAGGAATTAAGAGCAGCTTCAGTAAGCTTTCAAACTGTCTCAAATCATTAAAATCACATTGACATTCATTGTTTTCCTGAGAGGAAGGTACACCAGCATTTTAAAAGTCCAGTCACACACCTGCTCACATCTGTGATGTGCTTAAATAACTACATAACTAAGATTTAAGCTTGAGATGACAGATCTGGTGTCAACTGGATTTGGCTCCTATGTGCTAAGCCTTTTGTGATAACTGAATGTGTACTTCCAAGCCGCATAGGTGCTTTAGAAAATTATACTCACTGCTAAGGTACCATGCAGGAGGAGACCAAACACTTGCATTAAGTAATGGGAAAGCTATACCAGGATCCACCTTCTGCAGATCTACCTTGTGTTTGCCTCAGGGTTTATACTCTCTCCAATTACCACAGTTTTATGTTACTGTATGGAACAACAGCCAGGGTGTTGCTCAAACTCATATGCGGGGGGACACAGCGGAGAGTTTTTTACTGTTGCAAATTCTTTCTCTGTTTATACTGGGAAACTTTATCCAGTAAGAAGGGTTTCCAGCATCCTGATCTGTGAACTGTAAGTGCTGACATTAGAGTGATTTACAGAGATGAATGAAGTGCAAGAAATGAGCATGACAGCACCCTTTCTTGATCATAGAACTATAGAATAGTTAGGTCTGAAAAGGAACTTAAGATTATCTTGTTTCAACACCGCTGCCACAGGCAGGGACACCTCTCACTAAACCATGTCACCCAAGTCTCTGTTCAACCTGGCCTTGAACATTGCCAGGGATGGAGCATTCACCACTTCCTTGGGTAACCCATTCCAGTGCCTCACCACCCTCACCGTAAAGAACTTCTTCCTTATACCCAATCTAAACTTCCCCTGTTCAACTGAGCTATCTCTGCTCTGTCTTACATTATACACTAATACCACCATTACAGAAGATGTATGGGTCTGTCAGAAACCTGCTAAAATGTTTCCTCCACAGAACAGCAGCTAGGCAGAGCTAAAGTCTGTGTGAAGGACCATGCAAGATAGCCAATGTGAAACATAGTTTTGGCAATTTTAAATAGATTCTTATCTAAGAACAGATTAAGAACTTTCAGCCAATGCATTTTTAATAATATCTATATAACTAAATAGAAATACTGATCTGCAGACAAATGGCTTTTTTTGCAGATCTCTTCTTGATATTCAGAGACGTTTCTTGCAGATTTCACTTTTAACATGTTTTCTAGGACTAACGTTCAGAATGGAGTAATATAAGCCCTTCCCTGTGTGGTATTGAGGGATTTGAACAGCACCCATATCTTGTGCTGTCCTTCTTCATGGCATGAAAATGTACACTTCCAGTGTCCACCACTGAACATACATATACAAGCATCAAGCACCCTCACAACTATGAATTTAGATATCTAGTGATAAAAAGTAAGTTGTAAGTTATTAATCATACACTACTGAGACTATACAGTGAAGTCAGTGACTGGTTATTGATGTAGACCAAACAACTACCTATGATGTTTTGGGTTCTTTTACCTATTCAAAAAGGAACCTGTACTTGGATGTGTTCACAGCCTGACCTAAGTAACATTAATATTATAGCAACATTAATAGACTCTTATTATATGAATTACAAATATAGTGGTATTGATATTAATATATAAAGGGATGCATCTCTACTAGTAATCAGCAGTGAGAGGGCGTATTTCTGGCACTGCAACACAGGGCTCCACTCTAATAAGTCTGGTCCCTGTGCCTGTCTGGCCTGAGCCAACAGCATCCTCTCAGCAACTCCCCATCTCAGCTGAGGAGGTAGCACAGGCCAAGGAGCAGTCCCTAGAAGCAGTTTGCATGCAGTCATTCTGCTTTGGAGGGTAGGAGTTCAGTACTACATACACAGGACATTGCTGCTGCTGCCAGAGGTAAATCTCAGGCACATTTAATTTTCTAGTATATTGCCAGTCTTAAGAGTCTGGACATATAATAGCATCTAAAGCAATGGACCCTGGCCTACGTACCCTATCCTTACAGTCTACATTTAAGGCAAGGAATAGCTGGCAGAAACAGAGGTCAGAGAATAAGGTAAAGACAAGGTGTCATGACACTCAGATTGCCTAATCATTGTCAGAAGTTGGAAGAAGAAGAGAGGAAAACAGTTGATATTTAGTATACACCAACTAAGTTCAGGATAACCAACAGCACAAGAGTTTTTTAAGTTAATTATACTAAGTACTGATTAACTATATGAAAGTTTATTAGTTTGCTATATTTCTTACTCCATGTTTCTCCCTCATACTGGGTATCTGACTTTCAGAAATAATCTCTCATATTTCAATGATTGATGCTTTTAAGTGCATTGCTCTTGCACCTGAATTTTTGTCCCACCTTTCTCTCTGCACCTGCTTGGAGAAGGTCTATCAATAGTGTAAAAACATACCAAAGGGGGGTACATGCTCCACTTCCGTCGAACAGATGTTCTCCTCATGTGCCCATCTGCCATAGGTGGCAGAGTAGATGATAAGGAACTTGGACTCTTGACAGTGGAGTTTCAGTTCCTGGTTTTCACATGCTGATTTGGTTTTGTATTCAGCTAAAACAGAAGCAAATAACAATATGGTAGCATGAGGCAATTTACTTGGCTGGACTGTTAGTACCAAATAGCAGCATGACAGAAAACAGCTTTTCTGCAAGTTTTGTTGTGAATGCTATCACAACCAGAGACAAAACCTATAGCAAAGCTAGTGTTTCCTTCAGCTGAATTACTCCCATATGACTATCTAGAGCCTCCAGCTCCTCTTTGCATGGAATTAAAAAGCTAACTTTTGCCAATCTTTCCCAGTAGAACAGCCTCCCCCTCTTCCTGCCCAATGTCCTGGCTTGCTTTCCACTGCTGCTCAGAAGAGAAAGCCTCGTCCTTCCCTTTTGTCTCCCCCCAGGACAATGCTGCTTTCTATGCCTACTTCAGATGCCCGCCTGAGTGCTGAGAGCCTCCAACCACTCATCAATCAGGAGGATGGCTGGCATCACTCAGTGCCACCACATACAGCACTGAGCGAGTGCTGAAGAATGGGAGGCACAAAGGCATGGGGATGGGCTATGCATCCTGAGCCAGACGGTTCTCTCTGCTATATTTGCTTGACTCCACCAAGGTCAGTGGGTTTCCCTGGGCGTGACTATCCAGCACGGGCTCATTTTGCTGACAAAGCAATGTGAATCAGGAGCCTGAGAAAAATACACCCCCTCCCTTTCTCAGCTGGCACAGGAACACTGGCAGCACTCTCAGTACAGAGGTGGGAAGCCAGTGTGAGATCATCTTCCAGACAGCACTGCCTATCCCTCCTAGGGAACTGGTTAAAACTGGACATCCGGCCAAGGAGGTTTGTTGCTGGTCTATCAGCTGCTCTGGTTGCAGCTTTTTACTGCTCAATACTTCTCTTGTCTAGGTATGGTGTTAAACGTTTTACTGCAGATAAGACCAGTGAGAAGAGTTTATTCTGCTCCATTTTTTTGTCCTTCAAAATGTGAAAACAGGAAAAGGAGGCTCCTGAGCTGGGCAGGAGAAAAGGGAAACCTTATTGTTACTGAGTGGTATCCCTGTGAGTGGAGTGTGCGTGTTGGTGCTGGGGGAGCTGGAGAGAGAAAACCCTCCTATCTATTCAGTAAAGAAAACATTATTGTTTCATTTATAATAGAACAGATAAAAACAATGGGTTAATATTCTTGGTAATATCCCAGTTTCTTCCATTCGAACTCATCAGCAGTCACCAATATAGGTCTAAAAAAAGCAGCTTTAAAAACCATTTGACCTGCTGCAGATTGTTACTTCTGCAGAAGCACCTGCCATACCGTACACCCACGAGGATCATGCCCAGAAAACCTGTCAGAAGTCCTGACCCAAAGGCTGACAGCCTAAAAGTGGCCTGGCTTTGCGTCTGTATGGCTGTGCTCTGTGGTTGCTGTGGAGGCTATGGAAGTACCAAGCAACAGAAACAAAACCACAACTGGTATAAAGTAAGTGTAAGAATATAACAGAGACCTCTGCAGAGATACAGTAATGATATTTCTAAATAGATGAAAAACGAAGAGATTCAGAGATTCAGCTGCTTAAGTGACCACTTGAAGCCAAGGACGCTGTAAAATTTACTTAAAGTTATACTTGAATAATTTCATAGAATCATAGAATAGTTAGGGTTGGAAAGGACCTTAAGATCATCCAGTTCCAACCCCCCTGCCATAAGCAGGGACACCTCACATTAAACCATGTCACCCAAGGCTTCGTCCAACCTGGCCTTGAACACTGCCACGGATGGAGCACTCACAACTTCCTTGGGCAACCCATTCCAGTGCCTCACCACCCTAACAGGAAAGAATTTCTTCCTTATATTCAATCTAAACCTCTCCTGTTTAAGTCTGAACCCGTTACCCCTTGTCCTGTCACTACAGTCCCTAATGAAGAGCCCCTCCCCAGCATCCCTATAGGCCCCCTTCAGATACTGGAAGGCTGCTAGGAGATCTCCACGCAGCCTTCTGTTCTCCAGGCTGAACAGCCCCAACTCTCTCAGCCTGTCTNAGGCCCCCTTACTGGAAGGCTGCTAGGAGATCTCCACGCAGCCTTCTGTTCTCCAGGCTGAACAGCCCCAACTCTCTCAGCCTGTCTTCATATGGGAGATGCTCCAGTTTCCTGAGTAAGGATATTTCCCACAGCCAAACCTAACAATATTGGTATCTCACCTACAAATATAAATTCCCTGTCACATGAAATCATGTAATTTGCAGTGGAACTGGACTATTCCTCAAGTCTTAAGGCAGCAATTGCTGTTAAATACAATTTTGACTTACTTTTGTAAAAATCCATATCACACAGAATATTATATATTCAATGTATTTCAGTTCCAGTAGGAAAAGCAGCTAATAGAAGTAATAAACAGGATCCGAATCTACTTTTGATTACTAAAAAGAGATTTCTAATAACACAGATACAACTATGAAATTAAAATCCACCTAGTGTTCATAATGCAGTAATTTTAATATGAAAAAAATAAATTAAACCATTAAGATAATTCACCAGAACATTAAAATTTTACATTTCAGACTTTTTTTTCCCCTGATGATTGGCCCAGTAAATCTGCCTGGGAGTTCTTGTGTCAGTGCTTTGCCAAAGGTAACATTTGCTTACTCCCTTCCTGTATCTCTGCTCTGACTTCAATACTCCGCATAAATTGGCCCTTCAGTTTGCTTACCACCCCTGTTCCTATTCCACCTATGATAACTATCTTAATGCTCTGATTAAAGAAAATACCTTTTGTGCTTTCTTCTTTAGATGTGGGATGGTATTTCTGAGTTGGCTGGTGGACCTACCCATAAATCATCATTCAACTATTTTCTTTGGGACCCATTTCAGCCACACTGGAGGTTAGCTGCCAAAATAGCTAAGCCCCTGGGCTATTGTTCTTATATGCAATAGTAATAAAAATATCAGTTAAAAACCAGTGATAAATAAAACCTCATGATGATTGTCTTAATCTTTCCTACACTTCCCTCATGTTTACGAAGTGCGTTCTCTTTGAGGCAGGATTTGTTCCTTTACATATTAACATCAACTACCTGCACAGAATATAGGCTATACTACAATGAATTTCTGTAATAAGGCTAGCCACACATTTGCATCGTCCAGCCATTATTCTATACATGGGAGGTTGTAACAGAGAATCTTTGACAGCTTTGGTCCTACCTCCTTAAGCATTTTTGCATGTTTCTTATTATGGTATCTTTTTCATCATTTGGATCCTTCGCTCAAGCATCTGTTTTTGTGTTTGGCTCTCTCTTTCTAATACAACATTATCATTGCATCTCTGTAAAAATCATTTCCAAAATACTTTTTCTTTCTAGTCTGATGTCTGACATCTGACTCTGCCAAACTACACTGATCATTAAGCTGGCAACAAGCTCACTGAAGCTGCAAACACAATGGAGAGCTAAGGTGAAGTACAAAAACCCAATTTGCTATTAATCTAAGAGTCTCAAAACTTCACAGGGATTTATGCAAAGCCTTGTGCAGTGGCATTTTAACCAAAACAAACATCAAAACACACACAAAGACACATTTGCCTGATGTGGATTACTTACTAGGTTTGCATTTAAAGGAGACAAGGAGGAATTTAGTGGTCCCTGGACACAGATCAGGCCCAAAAACCCGACTATTGACAAGGAGTTGGCAGGATCTCAGGTTTTGGCATTCATCCAGTACTTTCTAGAACAATGGGCAAAAAGGATAGGCTTGAAAACAAGGTATGAAGCTATACAACAATGAGAAAACTTAGTTGTACTTTGTTCTATACAAGAGAAAAATCATTCCTTCACAACTTTTGGCTACTAACTTGTAAGAAACATCTGTATCATTGGATTTAGGCCACAGCTCTACTGGACTTTGAGTCGTGGCCAAGTTTCTGGGAACACAGTCATCATAGTGATGGTCAGGGCAACTCAGGATGTTACCAATCTGCTGTTGTTTCTCACTTTTCCTCTGCCCCTGCCAGGTCAGCCAAATCTTGCCTTGTGCCACGACAGCCTCTGTGGTGCTTGGTACTCAGTGCAGAGCCCCGAACAAATGGGAACATGCACAGCCCCCAGCTTCTGATTTGTCTGAGACACTCACTCCTGATGGCATTTATGGGAGCGCCCTGTCCAGGTAACTCAAAAAGATGTCTTTTTAATCATTCTGTCTCCACTACTTAAGTTTACCTGATCACACTCATTGTGTAGTATCTTCACTTGAAAGAGTTCAAAGTTCTAACTCTAACTAAGGCTTAGTGTGCTTATTGACATTTAAGCACAACCCTTACATATAGCTATATGTAGGACCTCCTGTTTAAGGGGCACTCCTCTCTTGCAGTTACACATATTGTCATATACTTACTTGGTTTGCCACTTCAACAAGTTTCAGAATTGGTTCAATCAGCTAGCACAGATATGCCTCTCTATCCCAACCCTGCTTGTCTGTTTTGCTTTGGGCTTTTTTAATTCCTTAAATGCTGTTCTAAGGCCGTATCTACCCCAGATATTTTTTTTTTTGCCCAACAATTTACCGTCGTTCTTACTATGCTGCTTCACCGGGAATGGCAACACAGGAGGACAATTAAAGGGTCAGCAGTGTTAAAAACAAAGGGTCATTGGGCCTCTCCAAGTCCATTAAAAAGACTGAGTATTCCTAGCACTCACATTAGTGATATCACTTCATCGGTGGCTTTGGAGCTGAAGCTATAGAAAATATGAAGACATCACCCAAGATGAGTCTGCATCCAGTTTTTAACACAGTCACAAGCCAAAGCGCCTAAAAAACCCCAGTTTGAATGTAGCAGTGTACTTACAAAATTCTTTTTCGCCTTCGAAACTCAGTTTAGAGAGAGCTGTCTATACACTCTTTTTCAATAGTCTGTGTTGTTGTGCCCATGATTGTTGATGTTTAAAATCCCAGCAGGATGTGATAAGAAGGGTGTTGTCTCTGGGTCACCCCACTCTTAACACAAGCAGCTATAAGAACCATTCTCTGATAGTTTTAGGTACTCCCATAAAATCCATGGGAATTTTTGCTCATCAGAAGAGTTCTCAGTCATACCAGGAGACCAAATCACAAATTCACCACTGTGATAGCACAAGCTGCATTCATGTTTCCAGGCTGAGAGAGTTGGCAGTGGCTGAATCTCTCCTGTCATCCCTGGAAGCCATCCCTCCCTAGCAGAAATGATACACACTGGCACCACATTGCAGCAATCTTATAACACTCTTGCCTTTTTGTTCCCATTAGTAAAAGAAGAGGACTTGCATCCAACACTTTTTGAGCATTAAGTGCACTCTAAAAAGTCTAAAAGGAAAGGAAAAGCACGGCAGACTTAATTTTATCAGTTAAATCTTCTTTTACAGAGTTGGAAGTCCAACATATAACTCCTCCTTAATTGGGATGGTTCTGGAACAGGCCAGAGAAATTGAGTTATGTCCTTAGTAAGTGGAAATAGCTGTCCCCTACTGAGTCACCTTCTGTTTGCACCTGAGCTGAATCATGTCCTGTGCATCTGTTTGTATTTTCTCCTACTTAATGCAAACAGCAGTCACATTTTCTATCATGTTGCTGTGCAAAAACATGCAACCACAAAAGCAGACAATGATACTCATAATGAGATAGCACTGGGCTGCTAATATCTTGAAACAGATCTAACTTTGCAGTGATTCTTCTAATAGGAGGTCATTGTAAAACATGCCTGTCATGCTTCCTCCTGGCTGCAGGGTAGCATCATGCCCAATTATGCAGACTGCAGATGCGGTTCCAAAGGGAAGGGGAGGAGGGATGAGATCATTGGTGCTCTTTTCTAAGAAATCAGTTTACAGGATGCATCCCTTCTCCTTGACAGAACAGGAGATGCATCCCTAAGATGCAGAGCTTTTGTACCTCACGTGGCCTTGTCAAAATGCTTTCATGCCTTTGATCAGTGACAGTGCCTGAATGATCATGATAGTTTATACAGAAGTTATTCCATGCTGTGTTTATTATATTCAAGGGAAAAACTGCCCATGGAGACCTCACAAAGGCACTCAGAAGCCTAAAATAATCATTGGCGTCACTTCACTGTAATCAGTAAAATGACATCAAGGATGCATCTGGCCTACTGTTTTTGGTGGAGAGATGTACTTTCACATGGCCTGTAGGTCATGTCTGGAATGTCTTTAGAAGTTGCAGTACAGCATGGGCAAGCCACACATATAAAACTGCCCTAATACTGTTGCTGCAGAGAGGGTACTACTGCCAAACCACTCTGTATAAATCTCCAGCTCACTAGTGGTGGGAACGGACATTCCCTATTGTCAAGAATCAACGTGTTGGCTGCAAGCACAAAAGTTGCAAGCTTCATCAAAGCTTCTGTACAGCACTTAAAACAGCTTTACCAACAGAACATGTTCAGATTCCTCTGACTACTCACTTCTGTAATGTTTTACTGAATATGGCCTAACACTGGATATTTTCACTATGATGAAACAAGCTTTTGACAGCAATGTAAGTTAGACCTTCTAAGCCTTGTTACAAAAGTCTCCACAGCAGAAAGTAATAATTTATGAAGTATAAATCATTTTAAGCTATACTTAAGTGGGCCCAGCAAACAAACCATAGGATATTACTGATCAAATAATGTATTCACAGAAATGCAGGTATCTGCAGAAGTGCTTAGGATATGCTGTTTAGCTGTATGGTGCCTTTTCTGCAAGTGAAAATGCATGGAACAAGCCAAACACCTGCTCCTCCCAATGTTTGTGTCCTCTCCTGGGGATAAGGAGATCTTGTGTGATGGATTAAGACTGCTCTGCTCAGTCATGACCAGCCCTTGATTAGAAGGGAATTGATTCTTTTAGGGAACACTGAGGATGGGGTTTCCAAAGCAAGGCTCATCAAAATAGATGGCAATCTACAAAGCTTTCACAATCCTATGGTAGCGTCCTGCTGGCCAGACAAACCCTTTCAGTTGTAATACTTCTGATGGTAAACTGACATAGACACGTTGTCATTTCATCCAATATTGTGAACACTTGCTGTTTTCACATAGCATAGCTCACCACAGGGACATTGTCAAAAACATTCTATGCATTAAGAACCTTTACAGCATGCGATACCTGCAAAGAAGTGGGTGCCACACAGTTTATGGGTTCTGTTATCCTGGTTTCAGTCTCCTGAGTACTACACATGTGGTAGTCTTGCCCGTAAAATGCTGACTGAACACTTATTGTTGAATGGCGAGGACAGTGCAGACTCAAATGTTCCCCATCGCAGGCATAGGCAGTATGATTTTGCAGAAGTTTGGTTAGGTAACCTAGAAAATATTCATCTCTGTTACAACCAGTACAGGAAATGACAAGCTTGTTAGATAACAAGAAACCCACAATCAGTCTCTGGAAAGAGCATTGTAGTCAAGGCTATACATATGGCCTGCTGCCACACCACATGGTTCTTCTGTGAATGGGTCAACCTTTACATGCTAGCAACGCTCAAGTCTGGAAAACAAAAGGTGGCGTGGCAGTGAGTCAGAGCCCTACCAGTACTTCAGCAGTGGCACTGTGTCAGAGATGTCATTATACACACAATAAATGGGCTCAGGCCCCTGCCAGTCGTGACTGCTAACAATACCAGGGCATGCTTGCAGAAGTCAAACAGACTATCACTTGGTTTTGCGGGCTAGGCTCCTGCATTCCAGCTGGCTAAGGTATTCTTTACACCTTGTCTTAAACTGATGCTGTGCATTCCTGCACTCCTAGGCAGTTGTGTTTCACACAAGTGGTGATAAAAGTGATCAATTCCCTAGGTATCACTAAATCAGATGCTAGGATAACAGAGGAAAGGTGGTCCATAAGTGCTGGACACCATAGGTGTTGGACACCATACGTGCTGGACAGAAACCAAGAAGTAAGACACAGTATTTGCTGGAGAGTTTTCTGATGTTACCAGGAGAGGGAGAGGTAGGATCTGTATGCAGCTGTACCATCCATTTGCATCTTCTAGTAAGTCCATGAGCAGCAGAGCTAACGATTTCTGTTATCAGCACAAGTATTTATAAATTTAACCTTCTACTGCCTTTCTCTCTGTTCTGTAGAATACTTCAATGGGAACACACAGGCTGCTGCCTTTGACCATTACAGATTGGCACAGTGATGGAAAACTATTGGGGGTAATTTAATTCAAAGAATTTCCTCACCTATACTTATGAAGCTTTGATATTGCTACCGTTCTGTCATGCTTGACTGAAATCTGTCTTTAAGGAGAAATGTTTGTGCGTGAAGGGGAAGAAGAGGCATGAGGGACAGGAGAGTGAAAGGATACAAATACCCCTCTACAAATGAAGCAATACCCTTCCTCATCCATAAGTACAAGGAAATCAGACTCAAATCCACTTTTTTTCCCATGAGTTTTATGACAACTTAATATACTACTGTCAAAGCAAATCTGTTTTGTAATTCTTCCACTATTAGCCAGACTTTTTATTAATGTGCATACAATAACCATATTTGAACAGTTTCCTTATTCTTATACATGTATTAAAGTCTGTGTAATTCTCCCTAAAATCAGTTCCCTACTTCTAGAACACCAAGTTGATCCACACTCACATCAAAAACCCCAAAGTTCTCTAAACCAAACACATTAAGTAAGGAGAAAGCACTAGGAGCTCCCACAGATTGTTCGGTACAAGCTTTGTAGAAGTTTTAACACTGACACCATGATTACATACATAGCTTTTTAAGAATTATAATTTTCCTATCTTTGCCTCCTTTCCAAACATATAATTGGTCTACTTAAAAGCAAAAGCCAGTATCTTCTCCTCAGAAACCTTCCTTACCCTGCTGTGGTGACAGCAAAATTATTATTGTTCAGTATAACAGAGAAAAACACCCAAGCCGTATTTTCTTGTTGTGGTGGCTGAATCAGAACCAGAATGACAAGGTTTTTGCATTGCTAAAACAAAAACTAGTTTTTTTAAAGAAAATACTGAAAAAGTTTGCTCGTGCCATTTAATTTTCAAATTTTTTTCCCTTAAACCTTTCACCAAAGCTGAGCAATTTCAAAAAAGGTTTTTAAGTGGACATTTGAATATTCATGTGAATGATGTGAAAGTAAAGTATTCCAGTTGTCTAGCATCATTTCAAGCTTCAGCTACGTGGGTGGATGGGGAATTCAGCTCTTCTATCAGTTACTGGGTCTGCAGAAAGGGAAAACCTGCTCTGCTGTTGTCATTGTTGTTCCTCATCTAGAGCCCAAGAGAGGACAAGAGTCAGCCAGATGCACCTTCCAGTGTAGCAGAGATACAGGTGAGTCCCTCAGCTCATTGAACTCAGTCTGAGCACAGGCACTAAAATCAGGTTATGGAGTGAATTTCATGCCCTGTATTTGCAGTCTAGATCTCAAGGCATGAGACCAGCAGGAATCTCTGCAGCTTCTCACAGGTTAAATAAAATGATAATAGGAAAGAAGACAAACCACCACGACCAAAAAACCCCAAACCGAATCCATCCCCTAGATTGTCTGTGTAACTGAGATCACAAGTAATTGAGCTTTCCTGCCAGAGCCATTCCTCTGTCAGCCTGTGCCTCAAAGGTGCTGAGTGTTGTCAGGAAAATGGGCTGAATGCCCAATTGCACCCAAGCGACTTTCCTACAGTCTGATACTGTAAAGGGGCCTCCAATGGCACTTACTGCCGCTGAATGCCTTTGACATTGCCATCACAGCATAAAGGGCCACAGTGTAAAAGAGTATTCAGCCCAACATGAGTTGAGGGCACTCAACACCTTGGAAGATTTAGCCCGATATTTGTAATCATTTCAATTCTTCAGGTTTTAAGTTACTTGGAGCCAAGAGTGCTGTATACAAAACAGCCCAGTATTCCCTAAAGAATATCAGCTATGTTGTGATTTGGATGAGTTCCCTGGCATCTTAACTGCTACTTTGATCCTGCAAATTCCTAATCCAGTATCTAAGCACCTTTCTCCAACAATTGCAACTATTCAATCCTTTAAAAAATGCCTTTATAAAAATTTTGTTCTGATTCTGTACAAGTGGTAAGATTCACTTGTAAAAACAGCATTGGGTGGACTGGTGAAAATAAGACATCGTACTCTCTGGCCTTCTAAGCAGCATTTAAATTTACTGCTCTTATTAAAATCCCTGTGTATTTGCACACAATAAAGGATAAAAATAGTAATGGAAATTGGCTGAAACCTAATGTTCTCTGATAAGAGAAGTGGTGACGTACTAGCATCTAAATTGCTCATCTCACACGGCAGGCCACATAGACACAGGTGGAGTGGTCAGCCCTTTGCCGAGAGTGGTGCTGAATGGGCCGATCACAGCCTATGCTGAGAAAGAATTCCCAGTCAAAAGGACACATTTTCCTCTCGCTCGTCTCTGAAAAACTCCAGGTTCTTTCCTCTCCTCATGCTGGCCTCCTTCACATGCTGGGGTGCTGTCTGCCCTGGCTCAGCAAGCACATAAAGTTTTCTTAGCAGTTACCGCCTCCCACCTTGGTCCCGGAGTGGTGCTTGCACAGGAGGGAACAGTTTACAGTTGCTTTCCCTCCTTTCCTGGGCACCATAGCCTTGTAGTCACCCTAGTTAAAAGCTTCATCTTCTCGAGACCTTAAGTATCCCTATATTGTTTACCAGATTCTGTACAGAAACACACTTCCCCTGAGACAGCAAATTCAGCTGAATGACAATGTAAGGTTAGGGAAAAAATATGTTCTTATCTGTACAATTAATAGCAGCCGCGATTATCAGAAGAGAGGGCATTGTAACAGTTGAATGGGCCTGTCACTCTTTCTGAGGCAGGCTTCCTTTTCTGCATTTCTCTCAACTGGCGCAATTAAATCAGGTCATCCAAAATAGACAGCAGGGTTGTGTCACCATCCAAACCAGACAGCAGGATTGTGTCACTTTTAGGCATTGTCCCAGCACATTGCCTGGGCTAACCACACTTCAGGGCACTATTTGTTGTGCAGATTCTCTTGGGTTTTATTTGTTTAATTAATCACTATCTGTTAGGTTTGAATTCTGAGAAAACTGTTCGGGTTTTTGTTTGTTTGCTTGGGTTTTTTTAAATATCTGGGAGCTAAAGGCTGTACCTGGGCTACAACACACCTCTAAAGCCTGGTCTCCTGTATGCTAGGGAAGCAACTGCTAATTCATCTCTGGCCAGCACACAAGGAGATTCCCTTCTCCTGGAAGTTAGAACATGGGGAGGGCTGGAGCACAATGATGGCTCACCCAAGCTTGGATGGAGTGAGGCCATGGCTGTGTGTGCACCTGGACAGGGAAACCAGAAGACCTGTTAGTTATGGGGTTTCTTAACCTGAGCAAACAAAATCTTAAACAGACCCTATACAAATCCTTAGATGATTTAATGTTTTGAAACTAATGTTGGGGTTTTCTTTGTTTTCTGGGTTGTTGGGTGATGGAGGGGGAGGTGGTGTTTAGCTATGGCAGTCACTTTTTCAAGCATTATTCTGCAATGAGGACTACAGATTTCCTCTTTCTTCAAAAATCATAAATGTTACTCTTCTTAAAAACAATATGAAATTTTATTTTAAAAAAGGTCAGCTACTGTGAGAATTGCCTAAATTAGAAAAACTTGGCAACACTGCAGTGTCCCAGTAACATCTCTATGTCTCTGTGTGAAAGCCCCACTAGGAGCTTTCCCATTTACCCAAGACACACATTCATAAGCAAAGTATGGGGTGCTCTGCATACAAAATGATGTACAAGATGTTACAGACTGGCTCAGAAGTTAAGCCTGAATCATACAGCAACAAACAGATCCCATTGATTTGAAGGCCAGAAGGTATCATCCCACCCAACTGTCTGCATAACCCAGACTACTCACTCATTGTAACTTTTTACTGAGACTCAAAACACTAACGCAGAATCCAAGCGTAATCCTTTCTTCCAGAATTAGCCAAATTAGTCACAGCATCCACTGTGTTGACAAAGAACTTTAAATAAAGAAACACAGCACCAGAAAAACACACAAAACGCTGAGGCTGAGCAGCTGAACAACGCTTTAACCCTTACTGATCACTTCTTGTTGCAAAGGAGGACTGACAAACTGTAGTAACAATGACAGGCAAAAGTTACTGGCCTAACAGAGTAAAGGTTGTAAATAGAGAGCTCTTTGTGTGAAACAGACATCTTAAAATGTTCTAGTTTTTATACTCAACATTTGCTCCTGGTGCTATTGCTTCGAATATCAACAATAATCTAATGCACCTGTAAGCATGAAAATCAGACAGATGTTTCTTTCTTTTAAGAATATTGAAGAACTGGGAATTTAGAAAGTATATAAAAAAAAAATTACTATCAAAAAGCCTGGAAGTAGTCAGCCAAGAGATGTGTTACGTCTCCCATGTATGCCACAAGACAGTACAGGGTACTTAGATTTGCTGGGGTTTTTTCTTTATGGTGGAGGACACTAACACAAAGCCTTTTTCAGTTGTCAGTGCTAGAGTAAAAAAGAAATGTGTACATTCTACCCAGCCTCACTGCTCTGGCATGAATGTCACCATACAGAAGCATCAAGGACAACAGAATTTCAAGCTGTGAGTCTAATGCCTAGCACATATTAAATGCAATCTCAGCGTTGACTGATGTAATGTCTTTTTGGCAAGACAGCAGCTTTGCAATGTAATATTTTTAGAGCTTGAAGCTGAGTAGCACACAGACTATGAGGATTCTCAGAATCAGGCTTTCATATACAGAGTTAGTAATATTATTTCCTGTGCATCGTTCAATCTAGCTTAATTAGTGCAGCAATCTGCTGGCTCATTTTAAAGACGTACAATTCCATTTTAGCTCAAAATAGATTGAAATAGCACACATATTGTTGTGGGAGTCCCAGAAGGCTAATCCATTCTGTAAAACTACATCAGCTCTCGCAGTTTCATGAAGAATTGTGCCAACAGTCATTAAAAATACACAAGCAAGATTGGAGAGTTTGAAGGAAGAGATCTCATGCGGTGATAACAGAATTGTTTATAAACTCTACTATAAGCACCATTAGAAGCATCAATCCATTTACTGTTATCTGGGATCCAGCAATGTTTTCTCTATTGGTTTGTGAAGGAAGCATTGAAGAGAAATTAAGCCCTTAAGTTTCCTCTCCATCCCCTCTGCCATACCCCTCTCTGGTCTTCAGAGGCAGCTATGCCACAGACTGTGCTGTTCAGGGTTTCTGCTGGGCTCTGTGCATGGATATGACAGTACCTATTTGGCTGCACTCACAGAAGCAAGGATCTGCCTCTTGTAATTCTGTTTAGTCTCTTACCTTGGCTGTCTGCAAGCTCTTTCTGTGGTAGCACTTTTTGAGAATTAGTAATCCTGACAGAGGACCCAGGGAAGACACTGTTTCTGAAATTCACAACACTGTTTCTTGCCCCATCGTTTTACTCTTTTTCATTCAAGTGCCTTGTAAGCATACTGAGTCATTCTAGCCAGACTTGGTCTTACAGTCTTTTAACAGTAAGAAATACCCTTAGGCAGAACCATTGTTTATTCTGCTCACTGTTCAGAAATGAGCATAACAGCTTCACCCAGCAGATACACATGAAAATCTAGACTTGCTTAACATATACTTTCCTGCATAGTCACTAATTTGACTTAATTTCCCTTCATTGCTTGAGAGGTTTTTTTTTTTGGCATTCTTTCCCCCATTATTCCTGTCAATACTCATACTCTACAAGTGTCTGCTATCCTACTAGCATCATCCTTTTGCTTCTACTGCAGGAGATGGCATGAAAAGTTGGTTTGCTATGCAAGGAAAAGAATTTTTGTACAACCATTGTGGTTTTTATATTATCTAAACCTTTTTGATGTGGGGATAGATGTTCTCTCAGAAAAACTAGAGGTAATCTAATTTCATTGATAAACCAGTGGCCATAAAAAAACCCCAACTTTCCAGTTCCAAATATGTAGTTTGGTTTCAGAGCATCCAAAGCTATTGCTTTTCTTAGAATCAGTCCTCGAGAGTTTTGAGTTGATCATTTTTGAAGGAGATGAAGCTTATGAGGTCATGATTTCTGTGCATCTGGCATTTTCTTACTCAACTAAAAACTTTTACTATCAGTGGCCAGATTCAAACCTGAGGGGCACAGGTCTCAAAGAAATAAAGTTCCTGCAACTCTGATGAAAGCTGAAGCCTGAGCTGACAGGTCAAAGTAAGAACTATCACTTCCTACTCAATCTAATTGACTAATGCTAAAAGTCAACTGGCTGCTGAAGAAACAGTATACTTATACTGGACAACTAATCAGCCTGCTGCTAATGGAGCAATTTGTTTTCACTGGCCTTAGTGACAGATGAAGTCTTCAATAACAAAACGCTTGAGTTAAATGTGAAAATGCTTTTGGCATAATATAGTAATCAAAGCAGGCATCACTGATGAAGTCATCAGTTAGGTTTTCTAAGAACTGATTTATCTTCTTTTCTAAGAACTGATTTATCTTTTCTAAGAACATTTATCAACTGATTTATCTATCAACTAATTTATCAAGGAAATTCTCTTGTTTAATTTTTCCCTCATAGCCATGCCTCATGGATCATAGTGTGGATCACGACCATCTTATTGAATCCACTTCTCATTGTCTACTAGGTCTGAGCAAGATTTAATCTGAGCGATTAAGGAAGAGCTTGGTTGCACTTAAGCCATAGGAAGGACCCGGGTAACAAGCAGATAACTGAGCATAAAAACACATTCAAACTCCAGTACGTGAATAAGGTTTATTCAGTGAGTGGCAGCATATGTAAGAATTCAAGCCATGAGCTCTTCTTAGAAAAACAAAACTAAGAAATCATGAAGTAGAGATCTTCTGTAACTTTCCGGTTATGCCAAATGGGCACTGTTTCTCCAGGACCACAGAATCTCTTCACATCCACGCCACTCGGCTCGGACTTGTAGCTATGTGAATTAAATTTTGGCAGAGTGGGAAAATCCATGAGCCCTGCATCCACAGACAAGATGCTTATTCTGTCTTTCACATCCTCCCACAGCTGTTCTCTGTTTCCTTCAGATCTACATTTTCATCTTTCTCTGCGTTGTCTCTTAGGAGTGATGCTTATTTTCATTGTACCTCAGTGGTTTTCTTCAGAAATCAGACAGATCCCTACACAATTCCTTTTTCTCACTCACTTTCTTTTTTTATTTCTCTCTTCTTGTGCTAGGAAGAGACAAACTATTACTAATCCCCAAGGATTCTGGTCTGTAGTAAACTCCATGTTACAGACAGTTATACTTTCCTCACAGGTTCCATAAAGCCACAGGGACAAACACTTGTCCTGGGACTTAATATGGATCTATTACAGTAGAAAAGGAAGACTTTCTCCCTTGTATCCTAAGATGCTCACAAGAGGTACAACACTGTTAAGGGAGACTGCAAGGCTCTCTTTTGCCCTTGGCAAAAAATGCTTCTTTGGATTGGAGATAAAGTAGACTCTTCTAGTGCCATTAACAAGAAAGGCACAGTGGACAGCAACTGCTTCTGGAGACAGAATGCCTGAATCATTATGCCCAAGAGAAAGCAAAGTTATAATCTTCCCAAACACTGTGAGTAGAAGAACCTCAGGGACTACAGGAAAATATTTCTTTGAAAACCTGGATTTATGAACTTGAATGCCTATGCAAACCTGCAAGGATTCATTGCCACGAGAACTGTTCATTGCCAGCTCCTCAGAAAACAAACTACAGGTTTTGTTTTGCAAACAGAACTCTAACTCAAATTCTGCATTTTTTGTATGCCCATTTATATGTGACACTCAGAGTATCAGATAAAGTAGAGATCAGGGAATTTGCCTACTGGAGCACTAAGTCCATTCTCCAGCAGCTCACAGACCTACACTGTTGTGATGGCTTACAGTACAGCAAGTCCAAGCCAGAAAAACAAAAAATGCCCTCCTAGCCTGATGGTTTTCTTTACAACATTTCATTGTCTCCAGTTCAGTTTTAGCCTGAAGAAATGAAAAGTCAAAAAGGCAAAATTATTCTGAAAAATTAATGCTTGTCTTCCCATTCAAGAACAAATACAGTGAAGAAAAATAAACAGATACTTGTGGGTTGAGACCCTTATCCAAAGCCCAGTGAAATCCTTGGGAATCCTTCCAGCGTCCACAGGCTTTCACTCAGGTCTTATGAGTGATGTTTTAAAATTAATTCTAAATTAAGAGCCAAATATCACTGGTATTTAATTTGTTGCCAGAAGCCACACAATAGACCTTTGAAACAAAACTCTTAAAATGCATAGAAATTCAGATGAAATGACTCACCAATGCTGAACAAATAAGGCACAACCTCGCCTCCTTCTGCTCTTCAATTCCCTTTAAGACACTATTTTCTCTTTGTTTGGTAATATTGCAAAATATTTCCACTTTAATTGTAGATTATGGTTGGCAGATGATAGAATTCTGATAACTGGTGACTGGTCAGACAGTGCTTTCTCTGTCTGGGGACACTTCCATCAAAATCTGAGTATTTATTTGAAACAGGTCTTTAATAAAGCTGAGGCTGTCTGGAAGCTCTGTCTTACTAAGAAGGGAATCAGCAGCAGATGGAATAGGAAGGCAGGTGGAAGCTTATCCCTGCTATTTATTTTGAATAAAAATAACATATGATGTGTCAGGTACCAGCAATTTGCACAGTGAGAACAAAGACAGTTCCTGCCCCAAAGGTGTAAGAATCTGAAAGACAGACTCAAACATGTCGGTCTCTGAGCAGTGGAGCTCAAGAAGGTAGATTTCCTATAGGGTCTCATGCCTGAATTTCGTAACATCTGTTGTTGTAGGAGCATCACACAATGCTTTAAGTCACTTTGGGAGAGCTTTAGGAACAGTATCCTTTCTGGGGGATGCTAGTAGGGCCTAGCTGCTTATGCTCACAAAATGTGTAGGAACTTAATAGGACCAGAACTTCTCTAACAAGGATGACTAAATCTCATCAGTGGATTTAAGAAAAAAATATTAGTCAAAATCCACATCTAAAATGGGATTTCATAAACTACTGTCCTCAGGAAAGCAGAAAAAAGTGCAGAGACAGGCCTGAAACAAAATCTTGGATCTCAGCACCATGATCTAAACTGCCACTTCTGACACATGCCTCTTTGCTCCACAGAACAAATCCCAGATCCAAACTCGCTCCACTTTGAGAAACTTTAAAACAGACTTTGAAGTTTAACTCCCACATTACTGAAATATGTTTCTAAAATGAAATGGTTTTCTTTAAGCAAAGCAATCAAAATTTTCATGTGAGTTCTACAAGGCAGTATCAAGATGATGCATCATTGACATCACTCCTTTTAACACCTCTTTAAATATCCTGGTCAAGCTCCACTTCCCACGGTGAGTCAACAGAACTGACTCAAGAAAATCATACAGGATTTTATGTGGCCAACACAAAACCGACAAAACCAACCTCTGCATCATTGCGGTTGGTCATGATTGATCCTGCCACATTATTACAAACAAAGCATTTGCTTGAAGCATTTGTTTGCTTTCCTTTTGCCTAAGGGAATCTGGGATGGGTGAATGCCACAGAACTTAATGGAAACTTTTAATGCAGAAAGGCCACAGGATCAGATTATGTTTCTTGGGTGAACTGGTTTGCTTTTTTATTAGATCCATTTGTTTTCTGATGTTGGGTTAGAAAAGCAAGTCTATGGAGTTAGAGCAGTGCTTAGTTCTGTCTGAACTGTTCTGGGAAAAGAAAGAAAAGTTGACACCAGCAGACAAAGATTAAAAAGTTCTACCTAAGCAGTGGCTGCTTTTTCTGTTCACATCCACAAAGTCATTCTTCAGCCAGTTATGCAATCACACAGCTACTTCATTTTTGATCTTCGGTTACAGCCACATTTCTTAAAAGCTGCCCAGAAAACCTGGCTGGGACTAAAGTAAAGAAAGGGAGATTGACTGCTGAAGTGAGCAAAGGAGGCCAGTTCAAGCAGAAAGCCTAAGCTCGAAGTAGCATGGAGAAAAGAAAAGGAGGAAGAAAGCGGCATAAAAAAAAATAATAAAAAAAGGTGAATGGGTGTTCTTCAGTGTTGCCAGAGAGAAGGAATTTGTTCCTCAATGGATAAGAGGTCAGTTCACTTTTACAGTAGATGGGGAAAAGGTGGGAGAAGGAGCAGGGCTAGGACAGAGAGAGCACTTTCCCCTTTGCTAGCAAGGAGGGCAGGGGGGTGAGACACAGGAGCAGTGACTCCTGCTGTTGGGAAGGTACACACTCCCCAGCAAATGCCACCATCCCCAGCAAAACCAGCTCTCCCTCAGTAGCAGTGGTAGCAGACAAATGAGCTTTCTATAGCACCAGTATAGGTATATAGGTATCGTATATATGTGTAGTATATAAATTAAGTATAGTATGTAAGTTTGGTGGTTTTGCCAGCTCTTTATTTTGCCCATTTTGGGAACCAGTTCTTGAACACAGAGGAGCTGTGAGGAAAGAGCTGAAACAGGAAAGCTGCAAGTGATCACTGAGAAAAACAGCCCGAGTACAAGTGTTGAGTAGGACTGAAACTGTGGACATGAATAAATATTTTGGTGAAAAGTTATTTTAGATGTGTTTTGAAGAGCTGGCATCAGGGGAAGAAAATTCCCTAGCTATAGGGTCAACCAATATGCATGAAGATCTAAGGAAAGGACTGCAGATCAAATCTCTCTTTTCTTCCAAACCTTCACCTTTCAGTTTCAAATTTGGGCATAAAAACTTGGTTGCCACTTTTAAAAACAAATCACAGAGGATGGCAGATCTCAGAGCAAACCTCCACCTCCAATAACTAATGCAATTAATAAATATGCTCTTTGTTGCCACCAAACCGTTAGACAATAGTAGATTATGCAGCTCTTTAAGTATTGAGTGTATCAACATTACTTCCAAGATCTCCTGTTATTTAAAGGAGAAACTAATTTTGCTTACTGACCCTGAGTCCTCCTCATAGTTTGATTAAGAACTGTTGCTGGAGTCTTGTTTCAGAAACTTTTTCTCCCTAGAAAATACCAGTTCCCATACCAAGTCATAAAATGTTATTGCACCGTGAAGAAATGTCTCCAAAAAAAAGGGGGGGGGGGGGAACCCAACCCAAAAAAAATTAAAAAATGCCAAACCAACATTTTTTTAATAAAATTAAAAACCCAGGCGGAGA
>NDXB01016239.1:87741-180314 GCA_002631895.1 Agapornis roseicollis
GGGGGGGGGGGGGAACCCAACTCAAAAGAAATTAAAAAATGCCATACCAACATTTTTTTAATCATAGTTAAAAGCCAGGCTGAGAAACATATGAGAACAAGAATCTGCAGCTCTATATCCTGTAACAGCAAGAGTAATAACAAAACCACAATACCAACTGACCTGCAATAACCAAATTAAGAGATTCTACTCACAGCCAGAGCTGCCAACCTCTCTTTTATGAAAAGGGAGGGAAAAATATTGGACTGCTTCTGTGAAGTGATCCATAACAAATTACCACAGTTTTATAAATGGGGAAATAAATGCAAGTCAAACATTAAAAAACAAAACAACAACAAACCAACCCGCCCCCACCAACTCCCAAACCTTCATTATCCATATATACTGCTTCCTGCTCCCCTTGCCAAAACATGAGATCCCAAGCGGGGTCACCTTTGTGTTCTTACAGGCAAGCAGCTAGGTCTTGTGATAAACAACTGGACTCAGAGAAGGTTAGAATAGCTAGCACGATTTAATAGCTACATGAAGAGAACAATAAAGATTACATGTGCACTCACTGCAATCTGACAGCAGTTTGGGAAGTGATTATAGGAAGTTGTCAGAGTGGTGAAAGTGGGGGGAGAAGGAGAGAAGAACAGAGCTTGAGCTGCTGAGGTAGAGATCTGATGCTGGAAACACACAGAGCAGAAAAGACAATGATCCAAAAAAGTATGCACCTAATAATCTGAGCCTAAAATCTGTGAAAAGCAGGGAAAATGTAAGCAACTATCCTTCCAATTGTCTGAACGCTCCCAAATTCCCAGAACCTGGTCAAATCATGCAGAACATATTCAAGGTACAGATCTGTTTCATTTGCTATGGCATGGGCTGCAGACGGAAACCTATAACCTGCCTTGTGGAAGCTTCACCCTAAGAAGGGCAGGGTTAGACCTGATCCCTTCCAGAAAACACAAAATGCAGGTGGTGGGTAAAGCAGAGGGAGCCAGCTCCCCGCTCCTCATCCATCAGGATAATCCCCAAGGAGCTGCTTGCACCTTGTCAGCTGCTCAGTGCTGCCCCTTTAAACAGGACAGATTTGTTTTCACGTAAATTCAACAGAGCTTATGAAAATCAAGTCGCTGTTCCTGCTAAGGAGGAGAGCAAATAAGGAAATTCAGCAGCTCTAGAAGTTCAGCTTGAAGCTGCTCTTACAGAGCTTGTAATTCTCTAAGAGGTATTAATCAGACTGGAAAAGGCACTGCAGGGTATCATCTTCTGACAGTCCTGGCCCACAGCACCTAATTCTGAAGTAGCCAAAAACTTCTCTGTGTGGTCTTTCCTGTCATTCTCGATTAGATTCCCATGTTAAAAGTAAAAAGAAAAAGTGAGCAGAATTTGTTCCGGCTGGAAACTTCCCAATCTGGCAATAATTTTCGAATTTGATTTTCTTTTCTACATCTTATTGATGGAATTCTCTGCATGGCACTTTTAATACTGATCTCTGGGGCAAAACGAACATTTTGCCTTTGTCATTCTACCTATTTGGAAAGTTCAGTGCACAATGAATACTGAATACAGCTGTACTTCTGAAACATATCTTGGATAACCTTATCTAAATAACTTCATTTTAAAAGTGAATGGACTTTTGTGAGAGAAACTTTCTTAGATAAACTAGAGGGCTATTTTTTAACTCAGCGGCTATTTGAAAGGGAAAATTTGAACTTTTTATTTTCTTGTGGAGAACTGCCATATGATTCCAAAACTAACATGTACAAGCCAGCAGTTAAGCCAAAAAGTCACCAAAGAATGAGATAGCAAACATTTAAAAGCCCTATACATGTGAAAGGAATCTAGTAAGAGAAACTTAGTTTATCCAAGTATATAATCCTGGTCTTTATGTTTGGTGCTTGCTTGCTTGGAAATGTTCAGGCTTATAGACTTGGACACAATAGTAAAATCACAAACAGTATCTTCTTATGGCTGAGAAAAGGGTTTTTACATAACCACCACCACCATTTTGAACTGTATCAACATGAACTATATGAATATGGGTAACAACACATTTGGACTATTAATTATACGCTAACTTTGTTCCGGAGCACTCGACTGGCTTTTGGAAAGTTCTGCTCTGCTTGTTAAGGGTAACGTTTGCTTTCTGCCCTAGGTGCAATTCCTTAAGCTTGCAACTGCCAGGAATATGCCATGCTTACTATGAGATACAGAAAGGAGAGAAACCGCTCTTCTAAGTAACTTCCTAACAGCAGTGAGATGTCCTGGAGCACAGGAAAAGTCACAAAAGCTCAGATTTCTCAAACAGAAAATAAAACCCGCTTCTTTGTTCTAGAGAAAACAAGGACATTTTCCCAGTTTCCAGTCACTTCACTTTGCACCGACCCTTGCAGGAATCACCTCCGTGATTTCCAAATGACAGCTTGTGCCTCTGCTCACTTTGAAGTGACTCTCACCATCACAGCGCAACTAAGGCGAAACGCTCTCCCATCGGAGAGAGGCGCAGCATTATTTGCTCGCTACCGGAGTTAAGGACGGCTCGCTCAGGGCTCGACTCCAAGTCTCCAGGAGAAAGTGGGAATCTTTCCAGGGACTTCCACGCACTTTTGGTCAGGCCCTGGCCTGTTCACGCACAGCTTTCCACCGCGCAGCTGACAAGAACCTGGCAGTCCAACTCTTCGAGTCCCTTCCCACCGGACCTCTCTGGAATACCGCACCCCCACTCTTCCTTCCTCCCCTCCTTCACACGGTGCCACGGCCGCGGCACATCTGAATCATGAGCCCGTGCTCCCCTGGGTGCAGGCCCGTGTCCCGGCCCTGGGACACGACGTGCCTGCAGCTCGCCGGTCAATACGCAGCTTTCCGAGCAGTGTCGGGCGGGGTCCGAGCGCAGGCGGCAGGCAGCCTCCCGCCGCCAACACCGCCGGCATCTCCTGCCGCCGCCACTCCGGCGTACGAGGGACTGCCGGGGGTGCCGTTCGGGGGTACGGGGCGCGCCTCACGCCGAGGGGTGCCGGGATACGAGGGCTCCTCTGCAGAGGCGATACGGGGGGCCGGCGGTGGGGACGCAGGTGCCCTCCTCCTGCCCACCCCACCGCGCCCCTCACGTCTCTCGCGCCGGGCACCGCGTCCCGGGTGACCGTTAGTCGGTCCCGGCCCTCCCGTTGCCCGCCCCGTACCTGAGAAGTCGGCGAGCGCCGCCACCTCGGCGCTGCACACGAGGATCACGCAGGAGAGGAGGGGGAGGAGCCGCCCGGGCTCTACCTGTCTCTGTCGTCGGTGCTGCCCCGCATCCCCGTCCCTCATGGTGCGGCTGAGGGCAGCTCGGGGCGGAGGGGCAGGCCCGCCGCCTCACATGATGGAGCCGGTCCCGGCTGGCGGGACCGCCACGGCCGGTCCGCAGGGCGCCCTCCGCCGAGGGGCAGCACCGGCGGCGGGGCGCGGGAGGAGGAGGAGGGCGGAGCGGCCTTGCCCGAGGCCGAGGCCCCGGCTGGAGGGCGTCCGGGCTGGCGTGAGGCAGCGGGAGGCGCGTCGCCGCCGCGGGGGAGCCCGCTAGGGCGGTGGGGAAGGGGAAGAGAAGAGGCTTCTCGGCGGCGCCGTGCCTGGCACTGCCCTCAGCGCACATCGTGCGGGCCGGGCTGAGTCAGACCCCGCTGCACCTCGCCCGCCCTCCCCCGGCTCTCTCCACCCCTCTCCGGGCAGTTCGAGGTCCCGGCACCTCCCTCTTGGCGAAGGGGCACGGTTTCGTCTTCACACGCCGTGAGAAGGGCTTTATTTTTAACTTATTTCCCCCTCCCTTATTCCTGCTTGGCAATGGTAGGACTGTCAGGGACTTGTGACAGCGTTTCCCTTCTTGTATTTTTCCCAAGCCAGGTGCAAGGTGCTCCCCATCGCTCCCCGTCCCCGCAGCGCCACTCGTTCGCTGCTTTCCCTCCTTCAGCCCTCCTTGTCGCGCTTGCCGGACCCGGCCAGCTCTGCCGCTCCGGCCCGGCTCCTGTCCTTAGCCACTGGCTCACAGGTCTCCGGGGGAAACCCAGCTGACAGCCACGCCTGGCAGGAGCTCTGGATGAGTGATTTCAGTGGGCAAATAGCTGTGGTAAGAAATGGCACTGCCTCTTTCACGCAGCAAAAGAAACTTTCTGTGCTCCCTCTCCTCATGTTGTTGCCTGACAACATCTTATCGCAGCCCTTAGCTTTAAGACTCATGTAGTTCAGTGTACCTGAGTTTAAAATGCGTAGGCTTGCTTAAAGCTTTGATTGCAAAGTGAAAGAACATAGTGAAGTTACTTCGCAAGAGTTCAGGTTGTTCCCTGAAATCTTTCGTTAAGACTGAAAGGTAAACCAGTGAGAAGTTCCAACAGATTGTCATTACAACCTGCTAAGCCACCTTCAGATGCAGTTTGGAGCTCCTTTTAAGGTACTGGAGGGACTGAAGAGAATAAATCAGGACACTCATTTCCTAGTTCCTGTAAGAGCCTAGAAGCAACACTGGAAACGGCATGAGAACATCTTCTGCTCCAGGGTTGTGCTTGGGTATAAAGAAGGTAGGCAAGAACATCTAGCTGTTTACACCCTGGCATGCATGTTCACACTGATCTTCCTCCTGAAAAAAACAGAAGTAGATGAGAGATGATGGAACCGAACTAATTCTGTTAAATCTCTTCCTGCTCCAACTGAAGTTGGATCACATCCAGATTTGAATTTCCAAATTTTGGCACCTCTTTCTGGAGGTTACACTGAGCTTTGGCCAGCTTGAATTTCATGTTTGAGTCTGAATCCACTTTTCTTTCCTCTCCCTCCTCACACACAGGACAACAACTGGATAACACAGACGTTATAGTAATGCTTCCTCAGTCTTGGGCAGATAAAAGCAAACCAGCTTTCACATGAACCTGCTTGAGGTCAGGGACATTCCATTAAGTTTTCCTGAGCTCAGATAAACGGGATCAAAGATGCCGAAATAACACAATAAAATGGATTAGCTCAAGCAAGCATCTACGACTGCAAACACTGATGAGTAGAGCAAACAGTAACTCCGCCAGGTGTGTGAAGCCTTTCCTTCCGGCTGCTGACAAGGACAGTGTTTGTCCTAACTGAATCGGTTACCCCATGCCTTCTGACTGTAGCACTGGAAAGAGACTTGAAAGAGTCTTCTGCCTACTTCTCTCATTTTTTCCCTTGATCTTGCCATACCTGGTCATGTAATCTGACACTTGCTGTCATAGGTCAGTTCCACTGAAGGTAGAAATGAATACCAGAGGAATGTTACGAGTAGCACAGATTTTTACCCCTCCATAAAAGAAAGCATTTGGGGGGACATGCATGTATCTTCTAGAAAGGTGTTTTGATGAGTATAGTGAACTCACTTGTCTACCCTAATTTCACACCTGCCATGTACATAACTACTTATCTACCAGGTTGAAGGGGGCTTTGAGCAACCTGGTCTAGTGGAGGGTGTCTCTGTCTATGGCAGGGTGTCTGGAACTAGATGACCTTCAGGGGTTCTTCCAACCCAAGCCATTCTGTGATTCTATACCACAACTTCAAGTGAGTGCAGGCAGATGTATGGCTTCAGGATGCCAAACCCTCATTCCCTATACAGCCAACGGAGAAATAGTTCATATCCAGGCTACCTGCTACAGCTCTAACAGGATGTGTTCCACCTCCTCCTCTCTGTACTGGTCATTAATCCCTGGAAGATAGATGTCAATGATGGTGACTCAATCTATATGTAACTATGAGTAGATAGTGGATCTGTAACAAGCACACAGTCAATGCAAAAGAACATATAAAATGTCAAAACCACTGAGAAATATCCTGTTCTCATGCTTGAAAGAATTTGAATCAGAAGATTCTGTGGGGCTGTTTGCCTAGTGAGAACTTGTGAATCTTTTCTTTCCAATGAGATAATGTTGCTTTTTCTAGCTCTGTGGTGCTGCAAGAAAAAGACCATCCAGAGGTGCAGGAATAAGCCTGGAATGCTTTTGGCACTGTGCATGTACAACCCAAAAGCAAAGGCAGTTTTCAAGTAGAATGACTGAACTGGGAGAGGTTCAAAATGTTGTAAGTAACCTCCAGAGAGGTGAAGCAGTGAGGGTTGAATAACAACATAAGAGGCAGCTGAGTGCTCCTATGTGTAGGTAGCCTTTTAGGGAAATCTTCCTATGGAGGAGAACAACTTCCAGACACTGCAGCCAACAGATACTGAAGACATGCTTTTGTTAAAATGGCATTGACCATTTTTTTCTGTCTTTTTTCTTTTTTTTTCCTTTTTTTCTTCCACACACACCCCCCTCCCCCCCAATGGGGATTACTTTGCTATTCAACATTAACCTAAACTCTGTAACAATTTTGGCAATCCCTGCTATTCCTTGCTATTGATAGTGCTTAAATTGTAAACTTAGAGACAGTGGTGTAAAACATAAAGGTAGGAAGGGAGACAGTACTATTTATTCTGATATGCAGAATGTGTTTCTTTGCCATAGCCTTGAAAACAGCTTCTATAAGCTGGCAATATTCAGTAGCTGGAAGACAATATAACTAATCCAGACATGTTCAGCATGTAGAATTACGGAATCTCTCAGTCTTGGCCTTTCCTTATAAGCAACAGGAGTGAGATTAATTTTTTTTTTCCCAAATTAAAAATGAAAGCCTATAAGTTAGAATCCAGGCTAGATACCATGTCTCTGTAGAACCTGGGGAGAAAAACAGTTATTCTCTCTTGAACATGGGGAGAAAAATCATTTCTCAGTGTCAAAAATGCAGGAACTGTGTTGTTACATGGAAGCTTTGCAAGAGCAAAGACATAATCTGAGTTCTTAATTTCCTTTTTGTCTGCATTATTCATTTTTCTCTGAACTTCAGCCAAACTGCAATTTGAAACTCATATCATGGCTTACTGTATGGGAATTCAAATGAAATTAATGCTATCAGTTAATAAATAAACAAACTGTGTGAAATAAGACAGTTGAATTAGATGGCCTAAAATTTTCTATTAGTAAAAAAACCCCACAAGATCCATAGCAGAGTAACAAAACTAATCAGAGATATATAACTCAGAAATATTTATTCATATATATATATATACACACACAGACACATCTCCCCACTATACCTACTACTGCTGTTCTCCTCTTTTCACCCCAATAAATGTACTGGAAGCTGATACATGTCGTTTGTGTTCTCTTCTCCCAGAATAAAGTTTGCAAGAAGTTCACTAATGTTCTCTTTGGCTTTGGGGAATAAGAAAAGGATAAAATCTAAGTACAAACGACCAGGCTTTTCCCACATTTTAAAATGCTTTATATTCCTGCATTCTGACATAGATGAAATCCACAAGACAGTTCAAACAAGTGAGGGGCTATCCTCTCTCTGTTTCTATGGAAATGAGTGTCAGAGCAGTTAAAACAAAGCACATGCTTTACAGCAATCACTATATGGCGATTATTTAAAATAACAGCACATTTTTTCCCAACTCAACCTCTATTTCTATGGATACAAGAGTGAAGATAGTGGTAAAGAAGCCTCTCTTGTTTTTTTTACAACTCTAAGTGTGTTTTGGATGTTTTAAGTTCTCACGGGGCACTACAGATTTTAAGCTGTAACAAGATCTTCAAGTGCGCAGTAATTTGAACTTGAGAGGGTGAATTCTGCAAGCTGTAGTTAGGAAACATTCTCATGCATGTAAGTAGAAGTTTGAATGAATACTGAGTACAGTACTTCACCCAGAAGTAAGGCTAATATTAGAAGGAGGGTAAATATTTGCTATTTTGTGCCTTTTTTGACTCACTTCAGGACGTTAGCTAACAATTCGTGTGTTCATAAGCTGTTTCCTGCATAGTCAGTTCTAATGTCATAGAGACCCTGACCACAAAAAAGAAGTAAAATGTTACTAACACATGAAGTTTGTAAAACCAATCTCCTGTTTCTTTCGCTCCGAAGGAAATCTCATTCCAGCTTCCTCATCAGAAAGGTCAGCACTATGCATCCTCCTGAATGCTGCCTGTCTTACTGGCACCTCTTCTGTAAACGGATTATTTTTTCTAGTAGTACACCTGGGCACTTGTATAGACATGAAGTGAGAGGCATGCCTCATCTCACAGAGATTACTGCTGGAAACCGGAGAAAAAATGTAGAGGAAAAATAAATGCACCAAGAAAAAAGTTCTGGCTTTGTTATTTATGCCCTCTTAAAGCACATAAAGTCATCCCTGGTCCCTTCCTGACATGAATCTTCAAAGACAGACTGGAAAAGATGATGTGTCTTGCCTCTCAGTTTGGGAAGGACATTAGGACAGAGCTGCGGGGTGGACCACAGTCTTGGAAATCAGCCTGTTTACTTGTGAAAGTGCCTTATTATGGGTTTATGGGTATGCCTTTTGGCTCATTGCTGTCACTTTCCCTTTTAATATGTATTTAAAGTAAAATTTTCCAAAATGACTAATGATTTTGTGTACTGGAAATTGAAGATAGTAGCTTTTTAAAGCCACAATCAATGTCAAAGCACTCAGAAAGTGGTGGCTTTTCCAAAAGCCTTGGAAACTCAGGCCTCAAAGTCTCTGAAGTTAGGTATGCGAAGCCATACAGAACTGGAAGTGTTTCAGGTAAGAGTAGCCTGTATCAGTATCTAGTCAGTGACAGTTAATTGTTTTGAAATCCAGACCCCACACTAATTCAAACTGAGGACTCTGAAATTTGAAAATAATATTGCATTGTTTCTAAGCACTTGCTCTTCCTCTCAGGACTGTAAGGGTTACATGGCAAATTCTGAAGAGATGCTCAATGACTATGTTAAACTAACTCAGGCTTGATGATGGTTGAAGATTATTCTACGTATAGAAGGTGGGAAGGATTTCAGTGCACATGGAAGATACCCTTTTTCCAGCTCTGGATGCAACTATCCCATAGTGCCAAAGGTCCTGTTCTGTATATTGAACTAAAGGGTTTATTCAGTTTATCACAAGTAGATACCCATAGCTACTTTCAGCTTATACCTCCTCTAGCTCTTCCTAGCCTGCTCACTACTTTCCTGCTCTTCTGTCCTCTTCCCTTCTTTTACAATCTTTCCATCCATCTTCAGCATCTGGGCAAGCAGCTTGATTCCCAAGTCATGCTGTGCTCTGGCTCAAAACCCTTGTGCTAATGCATGTTCATACTGCTGATGCTGCAGGCAAGTTAGGTCCTTTGATATTGATAGGGCTCTGGTGTAATGGTGGGGAAGATAAACCATCAGTAGTCAGGTTTTAAAATGTACTCCTTTAGCTACTCAGAGAAGGGCTCCTCCAGCTGAAATAAGAGACTGGAGGAGGAGAAAGAAGGATGGTTTTGTTTTTCAGCATCAAGAGCAAAAAAAAAGTTGTAGTTTTACTAAATTGCTGTAACTGATTATGCCAAACCAGCATTGGCATTGCAGGGCAGTTTCACTAGGGTTATTGCCTCAGCACAGCCTACCCTACCCTCAGTCTATGCACCATTCTTGTGCATCACCCAGACGCCTTGTTCTTAAACTTCTGGAGTCCAATCTCTGCAATGTTTCTGTCTCCAAATGTGTGAGCTGGCATTGTGCTGATCAGGGTGAGGATGGTGGGAATATGGGGCACAAGGCATCTCTGGACATGTGATGGCAAAGAAATGATAGTTGGGCTGTGGTGGCAATATTCCTGTTTTGTGAGGCTGTGTTGAGGAAGCAGTCCTGACATTTAGCCTGTCTCTTGGTAGCATCCACCCTCTCTGCCTCTGTGATCCTATGCTGGAAACCGTAAAGGTCTGATAAATAGCTGTATCTCACACAGGAACTTGAAATATTGGAAAAAAACTGAAGGAAACTTTTCTGTGAAATAATTCTGTAAACCATGAAAGAACATTGAGAATAGCAGTTTTAAAGATGCGTTTTTTGATGAAGCTCAGTCCCTCTGAATGTGTTGTATAATTACAATGAAATTAATTAGCCTTAAAAAAAAGTATGATAAGAAACAACTGCATTTCCTGCATGCTCTGGAGCAAAATTAATATGGAGTAGGGGGTCACAGGTCATGTGTGGCCACTAAGTGATACCACCAAATGAAAGCAATAGTGGTACAATGGTACTGTAACAGGCAGGAGCTCCACTAAACCAATCAGTGGTTTTAAAGGTCAAGCCTAGTCTAGTCTGGTCTGGGATTAGCATGGCCTGCTGATAGACCTGTACCTGAACAGAGGTATACAGCTATCCTTCTATAGGGATAATTGCTTATCCACAGCATCAGGTTGCAGGCCAGGAGATCAGGCTGTTTGGAAAGGGTCACCACAGCATGGTTAGGGAACAAGGTTGTTCTGTTGTTATCAATAGACTTAAGTTTGATGGCTGGCATATCAAGTATCCCTGAGGTAGCCAAAGGCTAGAGATAGGGGCTGGCTGAGTAGGATAAAAGTGTTTATGGCTGAAATCAAGAGACAGACCTTAATAAAGCTATTGGGTAAGAAGTGGCCTAATCTGCCAAAACAAATTTTGTCTTCAGGATTGCATGAGTGAGGATCCTAGAGAGAGAAGAATGAGGTTCAAGTCAGGGATGTAAAGGCAAATGAGGCAGGACTGCAGGGCTGGGGATTGTTATTTCAGATACTGTTCAAGCCAGTAAAGACTTCAGAGGTTAGATTATGGCTGATGTAGGGAAGGGTCACTTAGCTCAATTAGTTTTATGTCTGGAACTGTTCACTGAACAAGGCAAGAGCTAAGGATCATGCAAGGGACTGGAAATTGTTTTTCAGACCTGCAAATGCCGAAGGGTATTGTGTATTTTGGATATGATTATATGTTCACCTGGCAAGAATCACAGAAGTATATTTCAATCTACTGAAAACTGGGCAGCTCAGAGATTAATACTTGACTCATTCGCTGCTTACATCTGTCAAACATGTAGGCACAACAGAGCAGATAGACTTTGTCTGAGCTTGACATCTCTTTCTTTGATTGGGTCTCCATGAATAGAGCTTGCCAAAAAACAGACTTGGGGAGGAAAATTTTCATAGATATAATAAAGAAAGGAAAGAACATAGGCATCAAAGTAAATTATGGCAATAACATGTAAGTAATCTAACTTGAAGTGGCATGGTCTTCCTCACCATCCTCATTAAAGCCTATGACAGACAGCTACTCAGACAGCAAGGGGGGAGTATAATTGAATTTAAAGTTGAAATGAAAATAATTTTTACCAGAATTTTACAGTAATGTTTTTATACCAGATATTCTATAAAACATGTATGATGGTAGTGATCAGGCTTGAGACCCTAAGGTGGCCCTGCTTGAACAGGGAGGTTGGACTAGAAGACCTCTAGTGGTCCCTTCCAACCTCAACCATTCTGTGATTCTGTAATACTGACAGCTATGACTTTAATGCGGAAGATATCAGTATGGGTGCTAAAGCCTTTTAAAATCTGCGTTAAATCTTTTTTTTTTTTGTTTTGCTTTTCATTTTCATTCCATCAAAACCACAACTTCCTTTTGAGAATGTTATTTACTTTCCATATTATATGCCCTGCAATTTCTGGAATTGCAAATGTATTGGGATATCTGCTACCTTCAATTATTTTTCAAGAAAACTGTAAGATTGAAACAAAGGATTCCTGTCTTCCAGAACAAGCCATCAATAATGTCTTACGGAAGAAATGCACAGTCCATACCTTTGCATAGAATTTACTATAATACGGTCAATTCCAAAAATGAAGCTGCCATCAAAACAAACAGAAAGATAATTGAAATCTACTGAGTTAAAATGTAAGTATTTCTGGAAATATCATGAATGGTTAGCACAGGTTTAAATCTGATGTAACTAGCAGCATTCAGATGCTTTTTAGCCTTGTTCTTGTAAGTTACTTTAAAAAAGCCCTTGTACCTAGTATCTAACAATTTATATTTTCATGTTTCCCTTTTTCCCCAGTCTCAACTACTCCTTTTATTTTACCCTTTTGTGCCTTCTAACTTTACCTTCTTTTATTTTACTCCACCATCTGTTCTCACAATATCACAGCATCTTCCATTAACATTAAAGCATGTATCTACCCTACATCTTAGAATGACTGTTAATGTTGCCCTCTTCTGGATCACTTTTTTAAACAGTACTTTGTTTTTTTAAGAAAGAAAAGTTTGGTTTTGTTGGGTTTTTTTTGTTTGTTTGTTTTTTTTTTTGTTTTTTTTTTTTTTTTTTTTTTTTTTTTTTTTCTTTTAGATAGGAAAAAGAATCCATTTTGGGTAGACCTCAAACTTGATTTTAATTTTTTCTTAACTGACTTAATATAACAATCTCCTTTATCTTCTACTACTGTTTCAACTGTTGGCATTTCATATCTAACAGTTTATCGGAATGAGACTTTTTCCATTCATCCTTATCACTGTGCTTCTCCTGGAATAACTCTTGCTGAAAGCAAAACCTCTGGTTTCAATTTAAGTCTAGAGAACAGTATGCTTGTCCACCTCAAGCAGTGTGTTTCACAGGCTGACAGGCAACCAGTACCCTCGTATAATGTCTTATTTGTTTGTAATTGCTGGTGTTTATTTAAGATGTTTTAACCAGATAGATTTTAAAATGCAATGGAAGCATGGCTTGCTAATTGAAAAGCAATTTATGACTACTGCTTTTGCAAACGACAATCATTTTCCTTTCCCTAGTACGTGAAGGTCTCTCCATGCTTCTTGGCATGCTGTTTTCCCCTTCCACACCAAAGTCTGGGTCTCCTTGTTTCAGGACTGCATACATCTGCAGTCCTCTGAAACTGTGATGCCAAGGGACACAAAAAACTGCTTGGCCTTGTGAGCAGTCATGGATAGGAAACTCCTGCAGGGTGCTGGAGGTTCACCTTCCAAGGCTCTGTACTCTATCCAGCTTTCATCCCTCAGCAGTACCAGTAGGGACCGTGTGGCTGCACTTCAGAGGAGGTGACTAAAGCATCCTGATAGAGGAGTGGAAAGAAAAAATAGGTGTAACTATCTTTTGACTCTTTTTGTTGTCAAATTTGGCACTGATTGCTTTGACAACCAAATGCATTCCCGAACATGCAGAGAGGGTAGCTCATGCTTTATGCACGCACATGTACTCTCTGCCTTTGCTTTTCACCCCAGGGGACTGAACGCCTCATAGAGAGGCCACCGAAGGGCCGAATGCCATGTACAACAGGGACGGGTCCATCAGCAGACATTAGAGGCCAAGTGCCCACGGCTGCTTCACAAACCTACTCCCGTGCCAGTGGAGAGGAATTCCGAAGGGGAGCCTAGCGAGCAGCGCTACTGGGCAGCTGCCTCCCTAAGAGCCTCAAGGCAGCTGGGGCTGAGGCGGTAAATCTCACAGCGACAGATGGCCCCGGGGCCGCAGGGGCTGGGAACGCCGCCCTTGCATGCTGCAGCCGGACCTCAGCTCCCCCGTTCCCAGCCGGCTGCCAGGGCCAGCGGCAAGGCCACAGCCTGGGGAAGCGCTGAGGCGGCCGCTCCCACCGCCGCTTCCTGCCGGGGCGCGGCTCCGCAGTCCACGGCCGCTTCCGGGGCGGCCCTCGCGGCGGGGTGGCTGCGCTATGGCGGTGAAACGCAGTGGCGTGCCCGCGGCCGACCCGCCGGCGGCCAAGCGAGCCTGTCGCCAGGAGGAAGAGTTCAACGGCACCCGCTTCAAGGCGCTGCTGCGCGACCCCGCCACCGCTGTGAAGGGTGAGGGACTGGTGGGGGCGGCCGGCGGGCCGGGCAGTGCGATCGTGAGGGGAAGGCGTGCTCCGCCGGCGCAGCAGGGGCTGGAGTGGCTACCCGGGGAGCCTTATCCTGTCCCCAGAGCGACGTCGTGGGGATGACCACGATGATGGGGATGATGATGATAATGATGGGGGTGACGGCTGCGGTTGCTATACCCTGAGCACGTGTTGGTCCGGGGCAGCAGAGCCCTGGTGTCCGGGCCCTGAGGTTGGCATGCAGCGTGTCACACGCTGGCTGCCCCAATGAAACTTTCCAATTGCAGGTCTGGAGACCTTCATCTCCGTGGCTAAGACGCTCCCATCACCTGATGTATATGATGTTGTGGAGGGATACATAAAAATTTCCATGGAGTGTGCTGAAATATTCAAACTTATGGACGGAGAAAGAAAGCCTGAAAGTGAAGTAAGTTGGCCGTGTTCACAGTGGCAGAAGCATTGACCAAGTGGGAAATGTCATTTTCAGTGCAGAGATGTCCTGGGTTTAATGATATGCACACGTGGTAGTCTTGCCAAAATTAAGCTACTAAGGTTCTTGCAATGATATCAAGACCATTTATGAAGTATGGGGGTCAACAGAAGCAGTCCAGCAAACAGAAGAAGAAACTAGTTCAGTGAAAGTAATTGTTTTTAGGTAACTAGACATCTCCCTAATACATCAGTATTTCTAGAAAGCCACCACTAGAGTTGACCTGATGTTTCTCATCTGAGCTGGGGACAATTTTTTCCTCATCAGAATATGATGAAGGAAGTAGAGAATTAAAAAGCACTTTTCACTGTAAATACTGGTGCAGCATTATTAACTTAAATCTGCTTAACAACATAAAATTGCATAGTGTTTTGTTTTGACCTCCACTTGTGGATCTTTGCTTTAGATTATTACTTTCATGTGATGAAGAAAGCATATAATGTTCAATGACATGCTTTCTTCAAGATCCTTTTAACTGACAGGGGCTAATAGTTGTCATGAGTACAGTTCCAGTGCCGTTTTCACTCTGGATTCACCTAGATGGAGGTAATTGCAAGACTGGAGGAGTTTGATTTGCACTGCAGTCCAAGTTTGCATCCCCAAAAGTGATACATTGTGCATATGCAGATAAATCATGCACATAGGTCTTGATTCATGGTGAGGAGGGGCCCTTTTTACATTCAGTTTATTTGTCCAGGCCTTCAGTAAGGAGGTTACCCCTCCCTACTGCTGCATTTCATGATTTTTTTCAGCTGAAAAAGGAGTTAGCTGACCTGTGGTTCTCTTGGTCTTTCATAGAGTATCTGTATAGGGGCTTCCTTGAAAATTCGTACTCTTGGAACTAATCCTTTAAAAGAGGAAGCATTAGTTTGGGAGAGAATTCAGAATTTAACTTTGCCTTCATATGAAGAAGCTTTCCTCTTGTGGTGGGATTATTCTTGTTTTAATGGTGTTTGTTATGGTTTACTCAGCTAATGATTTCAAACTGTACCTGATATTGGCAGACATTAACATATTTCTGTACCTTACAGATGCTGTTAATCTTTCAAGCTCTAGAAGCCATTTTATTGAGAACAGCCAGTGACCTCTCCCATTTTTCTGCTGTGGGGATGAACATAGTGAAAAAGTTAATTCATTCCTACATGAGATTGGTCTATGCTGCTCTGTATTCTGAAAATCACAGGTAAATCTTCTTTATACTGTTGCAGAGAATCTCTGTCAGTTGATCATGAGGGGCTGTCTGGGTCTCATTGACTTATTGCTAATAATCCACCTTTATTTAATGATACTATTCATTTCATAAATAATTGCATGGGGAAGTCTTTGCAAGGTAGAAGCTCTGATACGATACGCAATCTAATGCTATATGATACTTTTCCTGAGGCTGTGTATTTTGGGATTTAGGTCATTACAAAGACCCATATGCTGCATATGTAAACTGAAGAAGATCTCTGTCAGTCAGCTATAACACAAAAAAAATGCAGCCTGCACTGAGTGTATCCTTAACTTTAGCGTCAGCTGTAGCTCAGATGGACCTGCTTGTGGCAGTAGAGTGTATGTGTTTGCAGTATGGGGACTCAGTCCAAGAAACATGTTTGTAAAAACAGACTGTTCACAAAAAGGACTGAAGTTCTTTGTGAATAGTGGAATATTTGTGTTTGGCCTAAATCTGTACCATGATTGTTATTAAATTGGTGGGATACATGTTTTGCTATAGGTCCCCATCAACTGCAACAAGAGCTTTCCATGACCAGGAATACTTTCTAAATGGTTATCTTGGTTGCTTGTTTTGGGATTAGCTCAGCACTGCTTTATGCCTGAAACTCCTGAAGGTTTGGGTGGATGTTGGATGTGGAGTGGGATAATTTATTTTACAGGAAAAATGTCTTTTTTTTTTTTTTCCCCAGTTTAAATGTCATGATTAGATTGTTTGTATAACTGTCATCCTGGAAATAACCTTCAGGTTTTCCTCTGCCTTTTGTTTTAGGATGAGCCGAGTGTGCCTTACTCTGTTGTCAGCAATGGTTGCTCAGGGGCCAGATTCAGCAAGGGATGTGTATAGCCATTTTGATTTCAATAACAAGTTTCTGCCTGGATTATTGAAAAAAAGATGTAAGAAGGTAAATTAAGCTGCTGTGTGCCATGAAATGCTACGCCATGCCTCCATCAGTTTGTTTTATTCTGCTAAGTATCTATAACTCAGTTGTTGCCAGCTTCTCTTTGCTGTGTTTTTGTCTGCAAGACTTTACCTCTTTTTTTGTATTCTGTGTCAGGCTGAAATGCTTCTTGATTATTTCTGATAATCACAGAACTGATCTGTGGGGCAGGAGCTTCCCATCTACTTACGTAGGAAATCCCTGGGGAATGTTTCTGAGTATCTGCAGTAGTATGAGAGCTTGGCCATATCCTTGAGTATAGCAGGCTTCGTTTTCCACCCTGTGCTGATCTTTCTCGTCTTGTCAGAATAACCTTGTTTGTATACTGCTTTGTAAAATTTACTGCAAAACAGCAAAGTTCCTTGTTTGTTTCTAATAAGATGTGATGAAATATAAATGTATAGTTTATATGGGCTACCCTTTTAAAGAAGTAGTACTCTAAAGTGGAGTGAAAGTAATTGTAAACTTCTGAAAACTATTCAGTGATGTGTTTGGGAAGAGCTCAGTTTTTTTTCCAATGCAAAGATTGCAGTTTGGTCCCACTGAAATAAATGGATGTTGGAGGTTCTGCAGTTGTTTTAGTGGAAGGAAGATTTTGGTAGTAGTGGTACAATCAGAGTAATTGCATTTGAAAATATAACCATGAGTTTTAAACAATCTCCTGGTGGAAATCCTTAAGGAGGATGTGCAGGTGAGTAGAAAAAGTCACTCCTCTTTTTCCAAAATGAACTTTAATTCTTGTTTCCTCTCCATTTGTTAAAAATAATCAGGGTTGGTTTGAACCAGTGTTTCAGAACAGCAATATTTACATTTCATTTCAAATATAAATATATAATAAATCCAATATTATCTCAGTGGTGATACATTGTTTCTAAAGATGACTTGCAGATGAATGTGTGCATCTGTGTTGGGTTTGTGCCATCTGTGGTGACAAATGAAACTGTTTCTATGTAGAGCAGTCAAATGGAATACAAAAACCCAAATGCACACCTTTTTCCTTGAAACCATGTTTTACAGTTTCAGGAATGTCAGATTCTGTGGGCCTTGACCTTACTGCTGAAGTTGTCATTAGGAGTACATCTGCTCCAAATTTAAATGCTTGAATATAGTCTTTTGAGCACAAGCTTATTAGATACACAAGTAAGGTACAAGGAAAAGTTTCCAAAAATGGGTTAAATATCTTGCTCTTGATCAGCTTTCAGAGAAATCATTATGTTACAAATGCCTGTCAGAGGTGAATTTTTAATACAAAAATAGCTGGCCCAAAGCTTACAGCAAAATAACTTTATTTTTTCTTTCAGTCTTTTTATGACTTGCTTCAGCTATGTTTAGCCTAGTCAGGAACTTCTTTCAGCCATTTTTACATGCAATTTAATTTTGCAGATTAAGTTTTAAAAATTTATAAATCATGGAAGGACTGTTCAGGAGGGAATGGGGTAATAGAATCATAGAATAGTTTGGGTTGGAAGGGACCTTAAGGATCATCTAGCTCCAAATCCCTGCCATGGGCTGGGACACTAGACCAGGTTGCTCAAAGCCCCATCCAGCTTGGCTTTAAACACTGCCAGGGATGGGGCATCCACAGCTTCTGTGGGCAACCTATTACAGTGTCTCACCACCCTCATAGTAAAAGATTTTTTCCTAATGTATAATCTAAATCTCCCATCTGTGAGCTTAAAGCCATTTTGCCCTGTCACTATATGAGGTCCCAGAATAAGGGATAACTGTTTAAACTGAAATAACATGAGTCTATGTTCGTATCCTATGATCCTTTTCCAGGCAACGCTTTCACTACTTCTTCCATTGTGCCTGAATTTGTAGTTTTGTAAGGGATTTATTTTTTTTTAGCTGGTCTAATTTGCAAGACCCAGGTAGCTCTATAGGCAGCTGTGATAGCTGAGATATGTGTAAGGCACTGTAGCTCAAGGATGGCAATGAACAGTAAAAGTCCCCAAGACTAGCACTACCCCTGGGAGCCTGTATAGTAAAGAAGAGGCAGCAGTATTATTGCCATTACTGTTACTGAGTGTTTTTGTGAATTGACCAGTGTAGCAAGTGGTGCAGAAGTGGGGATGTTCAGTGATGTTTGCACAGAGTTTGGCATGAAGCTACTGCTGTTTGTTTGTTTTGGGTTTGGTTTTTGTTTTTAATTTATGGCCTATCTCCTGTATTGAAAATTCTAAAAGTGTGTGAATTAGGTCGCCTTCCTTTTTGATGTTAACTGTAACAGACTGATCCGCTTCACACAGGAAATGTTTCATACTGTGACTGTATTGCATATAAATGTATGTGTATTGCTATGTGCAACGTGTTTGTAGAAGTTGTTTAATTTGCCTGTTCATAGTACTTATAAGGATGATAAATTTTTGCAGTTTTAATTTTGCAGTTGTGTACAATCTGATTGCTAGCAGTGCCTTTATCTTTTTCAGGGGAGAACTGATGTTCGTATGGCCTATATTCAGTTTGCTCTTTCCTTTTTAATTGCTGGTGACAATGCGATCTTGACACAGGTGCTAGAATTAAAAGGTACTTCACAATTGCTTGTATATATTTTTTTTAAGGCAGAACTTTGTACATGTCATAATAAATATGAACTAATCCAAAATGTGAACAAGCTAAACAGCATTAGTAAGATACAAAATACATATTTTTAATCTTACTACTTGAAAAACTTTAAACTTCTTCAGTATTTTAGTGAGTTCCTCTTCTGCTTGAGAATAATGCTTGCTATCTGCAAAAACTTTGTAAACACCAGCTACTAAGGAGGATAAAAACTGACTGTATTGCTGAACCCAGGACAAAATAAAAAGCCTTTGGTGACACAGATATAAAATGGTAAATGTAATATAACTTTGAGGCCATAGAGTCAGTAAGCAGAAAAAACTTCCTTTGTGGCCTCCAGCCTTGCTCATAGCATAGTAACAGTGGATATGTTAACAGGTGGATTTTTTTTAATGTGTTAAAGACTGTGGGTACTTTAGTTTCCTTTCTGTCCTCATGCAGGACAACTCTCATGTACTCTATTAGACCACTTTTTATCAATGAATTTGAAGACCAGTGTAATGTCCTTTGCATCCTTTATTGAAGCGTGTACTCCAGGAGTCTGCTACAGCCATGTTTCATAGAGAATATGCTCAAACTGAACTGAGAAAGAAGAGGATGCAGAAAGCTGAATCTTACATACACTTGGTTAATACTCAGTCCCTTATGGACTGAAGATAATGTAAAACTTCTATTGACTTTAGTAATTTGAAATCTACTGCTGATGGTTCTCAGGTTGTGAATTGTGACCCTTGGTAAGGTTGTGAAAGAATTCAGGAGGGATCTAGAAATACTCTTAAAAGAAAAAGTAATTAGCTGGCAGCAGTTCATTTCCTCTAAAGCGAGGCAATGAGAACAGACCATAGTTACTTATTCCTGCCGTTTGCACTACCCTGGGGGCTGCTGATTTCATTTAATTGCTCACAGTTATTCAGCTCTTTCAAGAATGGAAAATGGCAGTGCACACCTAGATGCAGTTAGCACCGCTGGCTTTCATTCCTCTCTAAGATACTGCAGGTCTCCATAAACTGAAGTTCTCTAACTTTGGGATGCACAGGGGAACCAAAAGATGATGTATGTGGTTGGAGATGTAATTTCTAAACATTTGGGAATTGCTTGGTGAAACAGTTGTGAGTCCTTCAATGGAACAGATAGACATTTACACGGATTTAACTACCCCATAGCATATTGGGGCCCAAAGTACATTTGAAGTTGACAGATGCTGTTGCAATAAGTGTTAATAACCAAGTTGGCAAATTAGTTAGTTATGATGAGAATAGGTTTGGCAGCATTGTTCATCACTAGTTGCAGACACATCATCCTTTAACTCTGATTGCAGCCTTTTGGTTCATCCTCAGATATAACAGCAAGGTAAATAATATGGCATTGAAGAGAAATGGGTATGAATTCCCTGAAGTATTTTAGGATGAAAATAGCTTTCACTTCTTCACTTTAACATTTGAAATGTCTTCTTAGATTTCATACCAGATATTCTTCGCTCTGAAATAAAGGAGGACAGAGTTTCTACTGTCAATCTTCTACTTTCTACGCTAAGAACTAAGGTATGATATATACCCTTGAAATTGTATTGTCTCTTGTTTTCCATTTTCTTAACTGCTAGAAACAGTTTTGTAGTAATTTCTCATAAACTGCACAGCTCTTTAAGATGCTGGCACTGTGCTGCTGCAAGTTTGTCAGTGTGTCCATTACTGATAGTTTGTTGGAGGTTGATATGGCTGTATTACTGTTTCAGGACTGAAGCCTATTATGATTTTCTGATACCATCTTTTAAAGGAAATAATTGCAGTAGCTTGTACTTGGATGCTAATTTCAGCTCATCTTTAGTGTGTGGTGTCCAACAGAGTCTGATTGTTTCACGGGTTGCAGTTGCATCAGTGCCAAGCCTGAAGGTCAAAAGAACTGGAGTCCTTTTTGGTCCTTTCAGTAGAAGAAGTAAGATCTGTCCTTCAATTAAAGTGTCTCAGGCAAAAAAGGGGAGATCAGCTAGTGAGTAGGTTTGTTAGCTCAGAGCTAAGAAATGATAGAACAATCTTCTCTCCAGAAGAAAAAGGGTTTTGTATGGTTTTAAGAGGTTTCTAGGAGCTGTTTGGCTGCAGTTGAAGAGTGTGTGGTGCCGTTCTGCAGCCAGTCTTGGCAGGGCTCTGTTGAAGCCACATCCCATGGTCCTGGTTAGCTGGTCTTGTTTACTGTTAGGATGGCAAGCTTTCTGGTGCATGAGATAAATTTGGTCAAAGGTATTTCTTGGAGGGGTAGCAGAAGAGGGAAGGCTTATAATAAAATTGTCTTCCCAAGATCAGAGAAGTTTTCATGAAAAAGAAAGGGTACATTCCACCTGCTACCAGAACGTACCAGGATCTGAAGGGGGCCTATAAGGATGCTGGGGAGGGACTCTTCATTAGGGACTGTAGTGGGAGGATAAGGGGTAGTGGGTTAAAACTTAAACAGGGGAAGTTTAGATTGTATATAAGGACGAAGTTATTTACTGTGAGGGTGGTGAGGCACTGGAATGGGTTGCCCAAGGAAGTTGTGAGTGCTCCATCCCTGGTGGTGTTCAAGGCCAGGTTGGACAGAGCCTTGGGTGACATGGTCTAGTGTGAGGTGTCCCTGCCTCTGGCAAGGGGGGTTGGAACTAGATGACCTTAAGGTCCTTTCCAATTCAAACCGTTCTATGATTCTATAATGCGCTATTGAAGAGGTAAGTCTGTTCACTTCTGAAGTTGTTTTTGCTAATTCTCTCATAGCAGACAGACATAACCTTGTGATAGAGTAGAATTGAAGCATAAGACTTGGAAGCAGGAATTGCTGAAAGGTGTGAGAGTTGGTTTGATCTCAACTGCTTTTCCTGTGCTCTCTTGTTCCTTAGCTTCTAAGCATGGCTGTGCCTTTTTCATGGTGATTCACCAGCTTGTTGCTGCTGTGGGTACAGCAACTGCACCAGAGATTTACTTCTATAAAAGTGTTTTGAAAAATGTTTTTAGTTCCTGTATCTATGATTCTTGGATCTGTTTTGAATGACTGTAGCAATGCTGCACTTCACTGTTTCGTGACCAGTTGAGAGAATGAAGAAAAAATAGTTTCAAATTTAGAAGGTAACCATAAGAGCCTGTCTCATGCTCAAGGTTTTCACAACTGACAATTTAAAGCCAAAAATATTCTTTCTTTTCTCTGTTGCAATAACCTTGGAGGAGGAAGAAGAAAAAAGCTAGCATTTAAGTGTAAGATAAACCTCTTTGAAATTATGTTTTATAAATTAAGCTTTTCCCACATGGAATCATACATCATGTACTATTATGTTACTGATGAAACCTAACATACGGTATGACTTCTTCAGTTTAGCAAGAAAAATGAGAATTAGAAAAAATGCAGACAAGAAACCACAGTAGAATAACTTTTGAGAACTTCTTCCACTGTGTTTTTCCTTTCATTTCAACTTCATTTGTAGCAGGTTCTACCATTTCTCCCAGCAGCTTTCCATGTTCTTAGCCTGTAGTGTGCTACTCTAAACACATTCTGTGCTCTTTAGTTTGTCCTGTCCAGCATGTGCAGTATTTGCAAAAGTTGGTGTAGAGTCCTATGGCTTCAACCATATCAAGGTGGAAGGAGGAGCATGTGACAGAAGCGTTAAAAGGACAGGCAGAACCTTTGTCTGCTGTAATGAGTGAGCTGTGTATGTAGTAGAAGAATGAAGTGTGTTGCTAGTTTGCCAATATTTTGTGATAATTTGCAATAAATAGAAGAATTGTTTGGTTCTTTATTTTGTTTTTCCCCATTGTTTTCAGGTGGTTCAAAATAAAACTATCACCAAAACACAGAAGGTGCGCTTTTTTACTGCAGAAGTGTTGATTCACATTGCTTCGCTTTACCGGTGGAACGGGATTACTGATGTCAGCCCTGGGGATTTAAAGGTCTGGTAACTTAATTCTTTGTAATTTCTGGTCATTGTCCTGCCTTTTTTCTGGTTTTCCCCCTTGTTGCAGCCCACAGTTAGAAATAGTTCCCAGTTATTCTAAGCGTGATAAGCTCAAGAAGAGGGATCTGGTGAGGCTACTTAAAAAGAGCTGCTGACTTTCTGCTGCTTCTCACCACTCGAGGAGGAGAGTTTGTTTCCCCTCCCTGATTGCCAGAACTGCAGTGAAAATCTGTTACCCAGGGACCAAGGGGTCTTAGGTGTGAGTACTGTATTCTGTTTCCTGGGCACGTTTGTATCTCTATAGGAGAATATACCAGGAGCAATGTTCTTATCACATATCTTATTCCCATCCTGCACAGTGATCTGCTATGGGAGCTAAACTCCCAAGATGGTTGCCAGACTTTTCAGCTTACACTGTTTGAGAGGTTGTCAGGGTTTCTGAGGATTGAGATCTTCCTGATTCTGCTAGTTTGTGAAATCACTCCTAAAGTCATAGATGATTGAAGGATCAGGGTTGCTGCTGGTGGGGATGTGTTAATAGTGCAGATGTTTTGTCATCTTCTTATAATTAGTTTACAGTTTTGCTTTCTTACTTTTCTTAATCCTGTGTCTCTTTCCTCCCCTTTACTGGGGGACTATTTAAGGCGTGGGGTGAGCACAGAGCAAAGAAGTAGACACACTTCAGTGTGTTTAATACAGAAACTGAAACTTCTCTTGTTAATCTGAACGAAAGCTAAACTTTTAGCATTTCTTTATAAGGAGCCTCATAAAATTTAGAGTGAAATTGTTGTAAGATCTTTTTCTGTGCTATCAAAAATAGTATGCCTTTTTTACTCCTTTTTGTTTTTTCCAGGTGACTGAAGGTTCTGAAGAGGTGGGAAAGATGATGATACGGGAACTTGTTCATAATTTTTTGATGGACCTTTGCTGCTCTCTGAAACATGGCATAACTTTCTATGATCCAAGTCTTGGAACTTCTGGCAAGTAAGTCACTGGACAGCTGAGCTTGTATGTGAACATTGTGCTAGGAGCAAGATGGACCTCACTTGTTTGCCTTTCCAGGCCTTTGCAAGTCACTTTATTGAATTCTGCTTCCGTCTCTGTTCTGTGGCAGACAAAAGAAATACACTGGGGATTTTTGTTTGGTTTTGTTTTTTTGTTTTTTTTTTACTTCCTAAAATCAAACTATTGGATCTCCTTGTACCTCAGTGTACTAGAGAGTGGGATGCCCCAGGCTTAGGCAATGGTTGTGTTTCTCTGAGCCATCTCCCTTTATAACTAGAATCACAGAATCCTAAGGGTTGGAAGGGACCTCGAAAGATCATCCAGTCCAACCCCCCTGCAAGTGCAGGGTAACCTAAATTACATCACACAGGAACTTGTCCAGGCTGGCCTTGAATATCTCCAATGTAGGAGACTCCACAACCCCCCTGGGCAACCTGTTCCAGTGCTCCGTCACTCTCACAGTAAAGAAGTTTCTCCTGCTATTCACATGGAACCTCCTGTGCTCCAGTTTACACCCATTGCCCCTTGTCCTGTCACTGGACATCACTGAAAAGAACCTAGCTCCATCATCCTGACACTCACCCTTTACATATTTGTAAACAAAATGCAAGATACAAACTCTCTTCTTGTGAGGTGTGATTTTGGACCATAAGTTTTTTTGATGTGACAATAAAGCATCAAAGCTGCAGTGTTCACCAGGTGGTGGTTAAAAAACTAGTCGAATTTACATCTTGTAGAATCAGATGTGTCGTATCCCAGATTCAAGCAAAATGCTGACGTGGATTTCAGTAGTGCCAGAATTTGGCCTGCAACATCTAATCTGGAAGCACCCATTTGCCCTACTGTATCCATTTGATAACTAGTTAAAATATGTGTGCATTAAGATTATGACTAGAGGAAATAATTAAGACTATGCTTCATGTTAGCTGGGCAAAGAAGGTACTGATACTGAGTGATGTGACAGCAGGTTGGTTCTTGCTTTGAGCAAAATTTTAATTAGTGTTTATCAGGTATGTATGAAATTCTCACTTTGTTTAGGGACGTAAAGAAGAAAGCTAAAAAAAAAAAGGACGGAAAAAACCTTCCAAGTTGAATATTGAATTTTAATTCTACATTTTTAGCTGTGTGAAGTTTGTTTAGAATATTTCTGTGGTTTTAATTCAGAGTAATTACTATTTGTCATGCAGGAAACCTGGTGGTAAATTCAGCTTTTATTTTCTGAGTATAAATGTTGAAATTTTGCCAGCAGTGTGAGAGGTCTTGCTTTGAATTTACTCCAGCTACAGTTGGAGGAGTTGCAGGGTTATCACATGTAAAGTATTGGAATAAGGATTTGTTTTCTAAAGTACTTTTTTGTCTTCAACAGGGGAGGAAATGTGGTGCTTCTGCACTTCCTGCTTGGTTTAAAAACTGCAACAGAAGATGAACTGGTTGCAGATCTCATGGTGAACATTCTTAAAGTATGCCCGGATTTATTGAATAGGTACTTTAAGGAGACCCGGTATTCCTTTGTTCCGAGACTGAAGTCTGCTTGGATGGACAATATGAAGTTACTCAGAAAGGTATGAGCATGAATGATGCACACCACCTCTCCACAGAAATATCCAGTCCCGATACTGTTTTGTTTTTTTGTTATCCTTCCAAAACCTTCAGTAGTTTCTATTAAACAGTAGTGCAGAATTATACAAAATTGTAATAGGAAAGATGGATAAAGTCGAACAGTCCTGACCTGCGGAAAAGTTACCAAGCCAAGGAACTTGGTAGTAGATTAGTAAACTTGCCTTTGATTGCTTTTATTGCAGATCGATAGTATAATGCCATTCTTATGTAAAATTTGATACAATTTAGTACAGAGCCTGGCCAGCCTGTGATGTGGCCATTTTAGATATAAACTAACTCTGAATTTGTAAATTTAGCCAAGATCTTCCTACTGATAAGAAACAAGATTTCACTGATTGCAGAGGAATTAATCTGAGGATCAGGAAGTTGATTTTTTTGGTTATGTTTCAGAAGCAACTGTTCTATATCAGAGGAAACTCGCACATCTAAAGATGTCTTGTGTTCAATGGATGTAAAGGCACAGTGCTGCAGCGTTTATTAAAATCACTAGAAAGCAGACAGGCACAAGATTTCATAAATAGCGATTTTAAAAACGAAACAGCCCAGCAGGAAAGTTAGGTGGCTGAGGTTTAAGTGAGCTAAACAGGAAGGACTTAATAGTTCTAATGTAACACTGTCAGTTACTGTACATATGTTAGGAAAGAAGCAGCAGGACGCCGTTACATGTCAAAGATGGTAAATGGAGTGGGGGAAATGGCATCCTGTTTTCTGTGGGTGCTGAGGAAAATGAACCATGGCTCAGAGCCACAGCTGCTTTAACAAGTGTAGACATAAAGTAAGTTGGGAGGTCATTTGGTAAAGAGCCACACAGAGGCCAGGGGGCTGTATAAACATTTAACTAGACTGGGAAAGAAGGAATTGGTATAAGAAGCAGTGGGAAACATCACAATGATACATTTTTTGAAATGTAGCAACACTGAAGCTCAGCTAGAAAAAACTTTTGTCCTTTCTGAGTGTTCCTCTTTGTTTAGCTTAAAATAGGCAAGTAGGATCTGTAGTCTGTTGAAAAGGGGTGGCTTGTAGCGGCCATGCAGGTCACATACAGCTGTTCCATTTATGAACAGGAGTCTGGGGGACACTCAGCAATTCTGCATAGAAATTGGCATTAGTGCTGTCATTACTTTCGACAAGTGGAAACTCTTCTGTAAAACGCTCCCCAGAAGAAGCTGTTATCTCTAGGACTATGTGGATGTTGATTAAATTGTTTTTATTTCAGATCTACGAGGCTCAACCAGAGATCTCCAGTTCTTTTAAGACTTTAGAGTTTATTCCTCTTCCCAGGTTGCTTTCTATGGTGATGGTAACAACAGTTCCTGCAGTGTGCAATAAAATAATGTTCACCCAAGGACTAAATGTAAGAGCAGTCTATAATATTTTTCTGTCCCAGTTAATACTGTTTGCTTGGTGTGTAATCATCCAAGAAGTTTCTTAAGTTGGTTAATTATGTGTGTTTTATGTTACCTGTCCCAGCATAAATCTGGCTTAGGAAAGCACTGGAAAATGAACTAAAGCCCATTGATACTGCTTCCAGGAGCCATTCACAAGTACCAATTCTGCCAATGCTCACTAGTGGTTTTAGCTTGGAATCTAAAAACCTACAGATTCTTTCCTGCAAGTTAAGTTTTAGGAAATAATTTCTTAACAAATTTTAACATACATATATATATATATATAAAGTACAGATTATGTGCAAAGCATAAGAGGAACTGCTGAAAGGTTGTTAATTCAACTTCTTTGTTTTAGTTACCCAGCACAGTAGTGAAGCACAGCATACTGTCACTTGTATCAATGATTCTGAGAAGAGCTTTGAAGAATATTGAGTACTGCTTGAATGAGGAAACTTGGCAAAAGTCAGAAATCTACACACTGTCAGTGATGCAGGAATTTGTACAGCTGTACAGAGAAGCCATCAGCAAGGTACAAAGTAAAAAGAAAACTGGTGTCTAGCATGAGTTGCTTTGCAGCAGATAACTAATTACTCCTCTGCACTTTCTGCCCAAATGGTTGTGATCTGGCAGCCAGCAGATAGTCTCTTTGGGCCCGGGAAGGGAAGGCTGTGGGTTAAAGGTGTTAATAACTGGTGTGGTAGTAGGCTATATTTCCTAACAGAGCTGGCTGATGGAAATGCAAATGGAAGTCTGTTGAGACAAATGTAACATTGACAGCTATTGTACTGCAAATAAATTCCAAAGCAGGCTAACAGCAAAATCTCCTGGCTGAAGTAAATTGTAGCCAGCAGAGCTCGCTTAGAAGCTACTGAACAAGATAGCATTTGAATTGAAAGTACACCATGAGGACGAAGAACCAAACATAATTCTTTCACAGGAAACTTCTTCAATAAAATAGTCTTTCTAGTACTTATGTTCTGCAGAAGTGAAAGTACATTACTTGATTTCGTGTCTTTTTCTGATTGCATACAAGGTCTTGGTGAAGAGCAGCAAATCCTTATGTTGACTAGTTGTGAATATTTTTAATATGTTGGCTAGTTGTGAATATTTTTAATGACAATAGCTTTGTCTCATACAGAGGAGCTGTCACAATTTACTCTTTTTGCTCTTAGGTGTTACCAGACATGAATAATCTGGTGGCTGTCTGGCAGTCCTTTCTGAAGCAAGGGAGAGAGCACCACAGTGACCAAGAGGAGAAAAGGGAAGGTGATGCCCCCACTGTGAAGGCAGTAACTGAGACAGCAGAAGTTGCTGAACAGCATGGTAGGCAAAGCAGGTGGAGTTACCCTTCTTACATGTATGTGAATGACAGTTGTGAAATTCTTATTCCATGTACGGTTGTTACCTGCAGCAGAATGCAGATGTCACTTGTACATTTAATATTCATCTTTGCATTTTTTGGTTCTTTGGATGGTTTAATTCTGACCAATGGCAGAATTGCCTAAGAACATAGTTTGACAAACAGGCTGCCATTGCTAGTAAGAGGTTAAGCAGTTTGACTTTCTGCTGTCACAGAATCACAGAAGGGGGTTGATGGTGGAAGGAACCTCTGAAGAGCACTTTGTCCAACCCTTCTGCTTAAACCTGGTTGCCCAGCACTGTGTCCAGACAGCTTTTGAGTATCTTCAAGGACAGAGATTCCACAACCTCTCTGTGCAACCTGTGCCAGTGCTTGGTCACTCTTGCAGCAAAAAAGTGTTACCTGATGTTCAGAGTGAACCTCCCATGTTTGAGTTTGTGCCCATTGCCTCTGGTCCTGCCACTGGGCACCACTGAAGAGAGCCTGGCTGCATGCTCATTGCACCCTCCCTTCAGGCGTTTACATACATTGATAAGATCCCCCTGAGCCTGCCTTCTCCAGGTGGAACAATCCCAGTTCTCCAAGCCCTTCCTTTTAGGATTGATGAGTGCCTTCATAATTTTTTGTGGCCCTTCACTGGGCTCTCTTCAGCATGTCCACGTCTGTCTTGTACTGGGGAGCCCAGAACTGGACACAGCACTCTACGTGTGGCATTATTAGCACTGAGCAGAGGATTACCTCCCTCCATCTGCTGGCAATGCTTTGCCTAATGCAGCCCAGAGTACAATTCACCTTCATTGCTACAAGGTGCATTGCTGGCTCATGTTCAATCTGGCGTCCACCAGGACCCCCAGGTCCTTTCCTGTCAAGCTGCTTTCCAGTTGGACGGCCCCCAACATGTACTGGCAAGTGGGGTTGTTCCTTCTCAGATGTTGATTTTAACTCTCCTGTCTCAGACCTTCCTTGTTCTAGTAGGAGTACTTTGCAGCCACACAGTTCAACAGGCAGGGAAGCTGATATGCCTGAAAAATAATTTTTTGAGGGATTTTAATTTTTTTGGTTTTTTTTCAAGTAGTTACTGTGGCTGCACTAAGGTTTGTGTTGCTGTAGCACAGGAGTAGAAACATGCAAGTGTTTGAAGAGAGAGAGGGTTGGAGTGAAGGCTTCAGTTTTCCTCTCAAAACCAGTGTCCCTCCTGAAGGACTTGTTTTCATAGTCCCATTGTGGGGAACTGGAAGTTTTGGTATGCTCTGTAGCTTGGCTGGCAGCCTGCAATATTTTGCTTATGGACTGAAGAGAAATCTACAGCCAGTTTCATTTCCTTCACGGGGCATGTTCCACAGTGAGACTTCCTGGAGCAGAGAGTTTCTCGGTGTATGTCCTTCTATGTGTAGCTTTGGGCAGCAAAAGAGTTGTCAACACTGACACTCCAGGGCTCTTCATTGGAGGACAACCTGGTGAAACCAGTGGAGCAGCTAATCTCTGAAGTACTGTAGCTGTAGTTTCTCTGCCTATTAGGGTGATAGTACTGTACCATTTACGCTCGGCTCAGTTTTACAGCTTTATTTGCACTGAGACCATGAGGTAATTCTTTTTTTTAATGGGAGCTGAGACTCGGCAAACAAAGGCAAAGTTTATGCATGGCATCCATCCAGTTCTTCATAGTTCCCTGAAGGAGATCCAGTTAACAGGAAAAAAGTAGATGTTAAAAAAGTTTTGGCTGCCCTTCATTTATTTTGCTTCCCTTCGTTAGTGACTGGATAACAAGTAGCTTTTATGCATCCTCACGTTATAAACTGAAAGAATATTTAGCTGCTGAGATAGCTTTTCCTAAGAAGTAAACAGCTGCCTTCACTGGGGTTGATGTTTCTCTCATACTTGTTGGCATCCTCTTGCCAAGAGGTCACATAGGGCAAGTATTATTTTGAAAGAGGGAAGGGAAAGAAAATAACTGAAGTAATAAATTACTAACAAATTAGTTTATTGTCTCCTGCACTTCTCCAGTCAAACCTACCTGGCATTAGGTAAGAATAGTGTCCTTGGCAACCAGTGATGTGAGCATATCCTTCAGTTCCCTTTTTTTCCCTCTTGTGCAGCCTTAAAGAGCAGGGAGATTGATTGGATTCTTACAGTGAGTGTTAAAATGTTGAGATTGTCTTTAGAATCAAATTAGAAATGACAACTGCCAACTTAAGCACTGAATAAGCTGATATAGTTTTGAAAGTATTCATGCAGAAATGCTGGGGAAGAAACCTGGGGATTCTCTGGTTGGGGTTTTTTCCATTTCTTCTTGCTAGTGAGGAAGGTAACTCATAATTTCATAGGAAGTCAACTGGAAATACATGAGTAATTCTCATCTTGGATAATGTAGTGCTACACTGCTTTTTTGGTATGAAGGAAGGAGAAACTAATTATGTAAACACTTTGTTTAGGTTCAGATGATGCTGAGACACTGTTTCTGAAAGCTGCATTGCTTCAGGTCATATGCCTTTATCAGAAGGTTGTGCCCCACTTGGTAGCACGGAGCAATTTTGATTTTAGCAAGCTGCTAAAAGGTATGTGATGGGTATTTCTGTTACCTTCATTGTTTTCTCTGGCTATTTACAAAGTCCACAGGAGAAAGGAATGTTTGCTTTTCTGTGTACATAGAGAAAGAACTGGTTTCTAGAAGTATCCAATTATAGTTTCTTCATTGTGTTGACATTTATTGTTGCTATTTCTGCAGTTCTCTGGCACTGTGCTCTCCTAAATTCCATAGCTTCTCTGCTACACTCAGTTGTTGTAAGTGGTAGGTTGCACTACAGTTTTCCTCTTTGTGTGTCCTATTCGTGCAAATACTTGGTCTTTATGTGGTTTTTATTCTAATGTTTCTGAGAAAGATGTATGTCCAACTCTTAATGAGATGTAGGTGTGTAATTCTCCTAGACCAATGTCAACAATCCCAACATAAGAAAGCTATTTCCAAACTCTTGTTTGCCACAATGATACAGAATGTTTGGTTGTTTGGGTTTTTTTTTAACAGGATAGGTCACAGAATGTTTGGGGTGGGGGAGAAGCATGTACCAGTTCACCAGTCTCCTCTGAAAGTCTTTTAACATTCAAGTATTTTTTCAATTTGGTGCGTTTTAAATTATTTTATCATGGTTTGGTAGTTTGTGAGAAGAAGAGCATTATTCTGTATGGTGTTATCTCCCATGGAAACTCTATATGAGGGAGCACGTTAGCAAAATTGTTTTATTTTTGTTTCTGATGTAATGTTCACAGAGGGTATTCTTCTTCATGCAGCAGAAATGAACAGAGAAGTTCTGTACCTATTTATTGTACCAGCAATAAATACAGCTGTTTAAAATTGAGACTGGAGAAGACAGCAAAATGCTGTTTGGGCATCACTGCTGTCTGAGTGCCACCAGAGCTTGTAGGTCACCCAACTAGAGCAACTGTCTGTAGTTTAGGCACATCTGGGACGTGTAAAGATAGGAGTTTGTCGTGGTTTAAACCCAGCCATGCAGCTCGTTCATTCACGCAACCCCCCTTTCTTGCCCTCCCCTACTTCCAGAGGGATGGGAAGGAGAATCAAAAGAGTGCAACTCCCACAGGTTGAGATAAGAACAGTTTAGTACATAAGGTATAACACAAATCACTACTGCTACCACCAATAATAATAAAGATAGAGGAAATAACAAGGGAAGAGAATACAGCATCTCACTAACCACCAACAGATAACTTGCGACACCCCAACCCAATACCGAATACCTCCTCCAACTCCACAGAGCAGTCGCCCTTCCGGGTAACCCTCAGTTACATCCTGGGCATGCTGTGCTATGGTATGGAATACCTCTTTGGTCAGTTTGGGTCAGATGTCCTGTCCCTGCTTCCTCCTGGCCTCCCCTCCTCCCTGGCAGAGCATGAGACTCAGAAAGTCCTTGGTCAAAGAAAACATTACTTAGCAACAACTAAAACCACTAAAACCAGCTATGTTCCCAGGGAGAGTCAAAACGTAAAAACTGCATCAGCTGCTAAGAAGGAGAAAAATGACTGCTACTGCTAAACCCAGGACAGAGTTACGTAAATGCCTTGCTTAAAGTCCATCAGGGAAAAAGGGTCTTTAAACAACTCCCCTCCCTCTAAATCATCTGGCATATGTGTATGGATTTTCCTCCCTCTGTTAAAGCATATTTAATTGGGTTGTATACTTGGTGACTTACCAAATCATATACCCTGTTTATCCCATTATTTCTTGCATTCTGCTTTTTTCAAAATGGACAAAAAGCAGGACACCTTTTTATGAAGCACAGATCTCCTGGAGGATATGTTTTGTTACAGTATTAAATAATCAAGTAGAACAGGCTTGAAAATAAAGTGTCATTCTCAAACAAATGTAATGAAGTGAGCCTGGATATTAATTTTCATGGAAGAAGATACGGTAGAAAATGATGGTATAAATTAATCCTGCAACTTTGTTCTTTGAGATGCCAGTTTGAGACGTCTGTTGCTCCTTCCCCTCACCCTGATGAAAACATACACACCAAAGGCAGCATTATTCTCCACCTTATAAAAGTATGTTGTTTAAACAGCTGGTACAGTTTTATTGTTTGGTTTTGCTGTTGGCTAGACTTTGAAAAATTTACTGTTCTCTCTAATGTGGACCACAAGATAGTACACAGGCTATGGAAAGCACACTGACACCAAAGCTTTATACAGCTGATCTCTGTATGTAACTGAACAGCAGCTAAAGTCGGAGCAGGTCAGGTTGTGGAGCACACTGTGAGGATCCCAGTACAGCTTTGTGACCTCTGAGGTGAATAATTCTGAGGTTATGTCATAGCAGTTGTTGTGAGCAAATGACAGAAGTGATAAAGGGAGAGACACAAGGGTAAAGTTCCACTGCCTGTAGCAAACATTCTAATACCATAAGCATTAAGATTTGTTGTTGACATAAATTCTATATTTTGGTTTCCAGTTTATCCATCCTCTTTACTTCCTGTAAGACACAGCTGATAGAAGAGATTTTGTATTCCATTGCACCAGTGATGGCTTGTGTGAGGGGCAGGTGTTACCACTCCGAAGGCTGGATTCCAGCCTTAGTTTGGCCAAACAATCATAGTGTGTTTGGGGATCTCTTGTTGTGGAAATTTGTGGATTGCCAGCTTACCTCACAGTGGTGGTTTGAAGCCCTAAATGACTAATGTTCCTAAGATCTCAGGAAGATATATCAAAATAAAGTTCATTGTATTGCTTTCAAACCTTAGGTATCGTCACTGAAAAGGGCCTTCGAGAGGAGGTCCCTCCTGTGCTGCAGCACCATATACTGAAAGTGGCTTTGGAACTTCCTGCAAATAAATTTGCCTGGTTCAGAGTACAGGTAAGAGACTTCAAAGCAGGTTTATGTTTCTTTGGCATGCTGTCCTCAAATCTTTACATCTGGCACTGCCTAGTTGCAAACTAGTCCCAGTCCAGTTGCTTTAGGAGAGTGACCCTTTTGTAAAACCAGCAGGAGTTATAGTCTTAGTACTAGTGAAGATGAGGGCTGGACAAAATTCTTCAGCTCTTCTTGTCTGGATAGGGGCATGAGTGAGAATTTGCTGGTTTCCACTCAAGTGGGAAGCCCAAGATTTCACTCTAAGGAAATGAGCTGCTGAGAGGAGCCATCATGGCTGGGTTTTGACACTTGTTAAGACTGCCCCTCCTCTCCATAATTACTGGAAACTTCAGGGCCCCTGCTCTGTTCTTTACTACAGCCTTGTAAAAAAAGAATGCCGTAGAGGGCCTAGTTTTTATGTCTAGAGAAAGAAGTGGGCCTAGCTGTGGGGGGAAGCAGAAACCCCCATGAGTATTGTGACTGTGACCCTGCCTTTTAGGATATTTTCTGTCCCCTCCAGTTTGCAATAAAGGAAAAGTGAGGAAAGTTAAGAGCACGCAAAGGAAAACCTGGAAATGGGCTAAGAAGCTACAGTATTTTCTTGTGGCTTTGCCCTTTGAGTATAGACAGGTTTTAACTGAAAAGAGAGAAGCCAAATCTGGCAATATTACAGAGGGTTATGGTTGTTAGCATCAAATATGAGTCTGTGAGAAAAGCAGGAGAGATGGCAAAAGGATTGTCTGTTGATGTTCAGGTAGTGTTCAGCATCCGTGTGACTTGTATTGTTTTCCTTTTCTTTAGGGATTAGTCTTTTAAATTATTACATTTCTTGTTCAGACAGTACTTGTAGGAAATCTGAATTCATGGAGATAACAGAAGTAGAAGAAGAATAGATGATTGGGGAGGAAGGTGGCTTTATCTTGGGCTCTTGTATTTTGGGTCCTTTTATTGGTTGGTGTTTCTGTTACTCCTCTCTTATTCCACTTTCCAAAACCGAATTATGCTGATTTTTGTGGCTCACTGAATGCAAAGTAGGATAAATGATCCCATTCCCTTCTGGCCTTGGTATATTTGGGCAGGACTATAAAATAATGTATTACGTACCAGCTTCAGTGCAGTGTAATCCTGTACAGTGTTGCTGTGCCAGGGAAATTTTAATGTATTTTTCTTTTAGGATGTCTCTGAGGCAGAGAAAGTATCTGGTGAAAAATCAGTGTTCTATTTACTGATGAAAATGTTTGTTACAAGTAACCATTCTCATCTGAAAATTTCAACCAGAAAACTGATCATCAAGGTAAGTGTTTGATCTGCAATACCAGGATGTTCACTCTGTCCCATTGGTCTGAAATTTCAGAACTGTACATTTTTTTTCTTAAACCATATACCTTTACTGTGCATAGTTGCGTAGCAAATAGAGTCATATTTGGACGACTGTCCTTGGAATTTGCTGTCAAATAACTACCTGTTAAATAATTATTGTATGGAAGTAAATGCTGTTGACTGAATTTGCTGCAACAGTTGACAGAATAGTAAAGAAAATGTCTGTAATGTTTGCCCACCTGCTAAGCTGAATTAATTGTGATACTGTAATAAATCACTGCAGTTTCTGCCTGCAAAGGTCTTGACATGGATCAAGAAGAGGTGATTTTTTTTATTTTTATTATCTTCTAAGCCCTGAACAGGGCTCCTTGAGCAGTGTTCCATGCTAATAGTGCCATACAAGTTTGTATACAGCTTTATGCACTTAATTTCTGTGTTTAGCTTCAATCACAGGGTGCAGCTGTAATGTTCAAGACACTAAACTAAAGTTACAGTAATTGAATTAGGTTTTAGTTGGCCTTAATCCCTGCAAGGGGTTAAAGTCAGGCTAAATTTGTCTCACAGTAACTAATACCTCAATCAAAAGCTACCCCGTACAGTTTTTCTAGTGTATTTGGATTCTTTTGCTGAGTGGAGATGTGGCCTGCCTGACTCATTCTTGTTTCCTCTTTTAGAGTCAGTCCATTTCATTTTCTCTGAAGAGAACACAGGAGCAGGGGAGTTAGGGCAGTTATGTCAGAAGAAAGGCTGCTAAGAATAGATGTTAATGAGTGTGTTTTGCTTATTTTTCAACACAGTGCCATATAATTGGAAGGCATGTTTTTGGATTTCACATTCTGTTCCTGCCTGTTTTCATGAGGGCTACAAGTGTATTTTTATTTCGAGACTGCCAAAAATAATTATTTAAAAATGAATCTTTTTTCTTTTTTTTTTTTTTGTTTCCCCCTTTCTTTAAATGAATTATCCCGTCAGATTATTGTAAGCAGCAGTGTTATTTTTGTAGCTGCTGGTGATGTACACAGAGTAAATTTAGAGCAAATGAGCTCTGATAGCTTCCTTTGTGTGTGTGTGTGTGTGTGTGTGTAGAAACAAAAGCACGATTCATCCCACATAACTACAGTCACTTAGCGTAGGTGCCAGAGTTGGGAAGCTGGAGAAGGTTTCTGCTCTTGTTGAGAGGGAGGGTCAGACAGTTCTACCATCGTGCAGTTCAAATCTCCTGTCATTTGGATTGTCCTTCAGCTTCTCCTCCTTCTTCTGCCTCCTCCTCCTCTTTAATTTTACAGACAGAACATAGGGTCACCAAGTTCCTAATGCGGGCATCTGAGATAAGGGGCTGAATTCAGAGAGCATAAAAGTGGGCAAAAATTTCTGAACATGTTAATGACTGATACTTGAATGTGGTAAAATTGTGTCTACCTCACCACCCACAGCATTTATGAGTATGCCTCCACTTTTCTCTGGACTTCACTGTTATGACTCACTGTTCATTTATTTGACTGTTCACCCATCTGCTCAACTCTTCTAAGGGCAAGTAGCCTGGTTTAGATTTAATTTAGCAATGGTTTTCCTCTGTATTACATCAGAAGTTTTCAGAAGCCTCCCTACAGTCTCCTCTTAAGGGTATGTTGCCTTTTTTTTAATTGCTGTAATGGTATAAAAATGTACAACCCTCTTAAAGCATTATAGCTTGCTCCCCTGATATTATAAGATTTACTAAGGTGGAGGGAATAGATGCTTTGTGTCCAGGCAACTTTGACCTCAGTAGGGGTTTTGCTGACTTGACAACACAAGGACTTCATAGGATCACAGAAGGGTTTGGGTTGGAAGGGATCTTAAAGCTCATCTAATTCCAACACCCCTGCCATGGGCAGAGACACCTTCCACTAGACCAGGCTGCTTCGAGCACCGTCCAACCTGGCCTTGAGCACTGCCAAGGATGGGGCAGCCACAGCTTCTCTGAACAGCGTGGTCTATGATTCTAAGATGGACTGGCCCTGGCTGTGGCTCTGTGTTGTAGCTTCCCCTTTTCTGTGTCACCGCACCGCATGCGTCGAGCAGTGAAGCAGCAGAGGGGCTGCTGCGGTGAGCAGCATTCCAGGTAGCCATATGGCTTCTAGGTCTGGTGCGTATGGCCCCAGCATGTGCTTGATTCCTGTGTCTCAGGGTCTTACAGAAGTCTTGTATTCCAAATGCATGGAACGCATGTTCATGTGAGATTGCCTTGTACTCACCGTCTGGCCCAGTGAATAGGTGTTTGCAGCGTACTTGAATGACGTACACATGGGATCCATCCCATACATGTGGTCAGTGTGAGGGTAATAACCAAGTGGAGTTGTACTGAATTTGTGCAGCAGACAGCAGGTGAGAGGAAGAGAGGCTCTGAGAAAACAGGAGCAGAAGTTACTCTTATCTGATTTTCTCAGTTGTGAGAGAGTAAGCCATGTTTTGTCTCTTGCTTTGATCATTTGTGATGCCCTCCTTTCTCTGCCCCAGGACTGCTTCTTGCCCTATTCCTACAGTGCCTGTGCATGTCTGGCAGAGGTCTGGGTTTCATTTGTCAGCTGTGACAGAGTCATGCCTCAGCTGTTGATTTTGCTGAGAGCGCAGTAAGAAAACAGCTATAATGAATATATTAGGCCTTGGTGCTTGTCACAGTGAGGCCAGTTGATACAGTCATGGGAGATTTTGTATTAAAAAATGCATTTATTTCTACCCTTTGTTGTGCAGTTTAAGTGGTCCTAGTGAGTGGGAATAAGGCCTCTTGAACTGAGGGGTGAGAAGAAAATGACAGATACTTTTCATCAACCTGTTCTTCTTTTCTTTCCAAGAAGAAAACATGAAGTTGCTATACTGAAAGGTCTGTGCTTTTTGGGGGTTTTGTATTTTAGTGGTTTTGGGGTTTTTATCCTGCCTTTGGCTTTCTGGACAGGTTTTACGTGACAGCGGAGTGTTTGAGTACACGTGGAAGGAACTTTCAGTTTGGCTGGAACACTTGGATAATACAAAAGAAGACAAAAAGGAAGCAGTGATTCAGTTTTTGGAAAGGGTAACAACTGTTCAAATTAGCTGGATAAACAATGTCAAGAATAGTAGTAATGGAAACTAATGATTTTGTTGCTATTGTTGAGAAACCTGTCAAAGATTGGTAAATGAATTCTGAGAAAAACAATGTTTGTCATTCTTTATACAGAGCTGACATCTTTCTTGTTTTGGGTGGGAGGACAATGAAATGATTTGTAGGAAAATTAAATTCAGAAATACAATTTGTTATTACAGTATTGTTGATAAAAGGGTAAAGTAGGTGCCTGGCAATAATCATCTGACCTGCCAAAATTATCAGACCTAAGTAAATGATAATCTTTTACAAGAAAACTTGACGTTTCCTGTTTATTCTTAAGGATGTTGAATGCCCAGTGCTTCCTTTTCACTGCACTTCCCTCAGGGACTTAGTATGTGATAACACTTTGGGTACGAAATTGCAGCGGACTTTCTCTGTTCATTTGACCCAGTGTCCCATATACAGCAGCAGTAACCATAGGCAGATTGTTGAAGAAGAAGCTGTTCTCCTAAACCTTTCCCAGCTTCCAACCACTTTTAGCACATGGTCTTTCTTAACAAGATGTGGTTCCTTAGGCATAATAGCCTGTGTACTTAGTTTCTTTCTCAACCTTTATTAACAGATCCTGTTGAAACTGGTGACCAACCCCTATCCATATACAGATAAAGCAGCAGACCTTGTTCAGGAAGCAAGTATGCTCCAAGTGAATATGCTCAAACAAGATTCTGATAACGTTAGCATCCCCATCTCTCATATTGATGGTATGTGTCTGTTCTCTTAACAGCAGAGAATTCCAAGATTTTGTGCTAAATTTTCTAGCCCTGATCTGCAAACTGAAGACTGATAGTAACTGTATTAATGTAGAAATCCTGTAGATACAGATAGATAACTGATAACTGTAGAAATCCTGCTTAAGTAAGGACCTACAGGATTGATTCCTCCAGTTGTATTTAGTATTGGAAATAGAAGTCTGAACATCAAAGTTACTGTATCACCTCCATAGGTAATTGTTGATGCAGTTACACTGTTTGAACAGTATTTTAAACCTCTTTCCAGGCTCCTGCAGCAGCATTTTCTAACTAAAATGAAAACAATTATATTTTTTTTTCTCTGAGGCTGCTCCTATCTGCTCATCCAGGAGGAAAGGGCTGGGGTGCCCAGAGAATTGTTTTACTCCCGGGCACCCAGCTAGATTTTTGCTGCTCCTGCTTTCTGGAGTCACAGCATTACTGCAGGCAAATTCAAAATTATGCAGATGTGGACACTTGGACAACTTACCATGTGCTAACTTACCATAGCTGTTCTGCTAAACAGTCAAGGTGTAGAATTTTACAGTGCATAAATGTAAGATAATTGAGGCAGTTTAAGTACCAAATGGATCAGTGCCCTTGAGTTGACTGTATTGCAGAGATATAATGCCAGCCACAGAATAAATTGTGTCTTCTTTGTATGTCAAAGATGCCTGACTCTTTCATGACCAAGATTTGGTTCTTTGGCCATATAGAGCTGAGAAACTATTCAAGGGCTGCTCGGGATGTTCTTTTAATAGGGAAGTGGCTGCTTCCTTCATACGTTCCCCCCCCCATACACATTTCCTGTCGCTGATATGCTCTGATAGTCCTTACCTAATACAATCATGATAGCAGTAGGTGATGCACCTCTTCCCTTCCCTTACTTCTGTCATCTGGAGAGCAGTGTTGAAAGGCAAAAAGTAAAGTTAAGCACATAGTAAGAGATAGTGATTTTTAAAATTGCATTTACCATTGCATTGCTAGACAAACGTGTCTCTTACCCTTTTTTCTGCTTTGGGAATTCAGAAGCTTCCTTGTATTCCTTTAGTGCTGGATTCTGCCACTGTTGTTTTCAAGTTAGTCTGAATCTTCTGCTTACATTTTTTTTTTCTTCACTTAATAGATGTTCTGGATATGGTGGATGTCCTTATTGAGGGCAGTGATGACTTAGATGAAGAAATCGGGTTCACTTTAAATGAAGACATGATTATCCAGACATTTCCATTCAGTGCTGTGGTCCCTGCTGCATTAGAAGCCAGGAATACGTTGTTGCTTCAGACTGAAAATGAAACAGGTACAGGCTTTCTTTTTTAATATGTATTATCTATGATGGTGGAAGTGGGATCATTTTTACCCAATGATCTCCTCAGGACATTTTATCTTCACTGCAAGCAGAAGGAGGTGCAGATAGATGGTGTTCCCTTCTCAAGAAAAGCAGTAAAGCTTATGAGATGCTTCTGTCCTTTTTTCCTTGACCCTGAAGAAGCTTGCTTTTGGTTTCTTGAGTGGGGAAAATCAGTGGAAATGCAAGTATTCTGTAAACTGTCATGTGACTCTAGGGAGCCCATACTGTGGGAAAACAAACTTGCCCAGGTTAGAAAAAGAGAGCCCACCTTTCTCCCATGAGATGCAGGGAAGTGGAGGAGGGAAATGAGCCCCAGCTCTGAGTGTAGTATAGAGGGGAGTGAGGAGCAATGCAGGCACTGTTCCTGCACTGACAATCTTGACCTGGAAACAGCTGTGCTTTAATAACAGAGTATTTTAAGCACAGAGTATGCAGAACACAAGAGGAAGGTAGTTTCAATGGCTGTAGGCAGCTCTTCCACTGAGACCAGTCAGCAGGGAAGAGAGAACTGGATTGTTGAATGAAAGGATGCTTTTTTCCAAAGAAAATTTCTTCAGAGACAGAGCTCCAGGGGTGAATGTTGAAGAGTTCTACCACCTCCTTGAGAAAAGGATTAGTGGAGTGAGGAGTCACAGGGGCAACAATTGACCTCAGCAGGATTTGTCAACCCCACAGCACCTTCCTAAGTCCTGTGTATATTTGGCTGTTGTGTAGCACATGGGGTGGAACTGAAAGTCACAGTTCTGGAGGAATATCCTCCATATTTAACCAGTGTGTGCTAAACCTGGCTGTTTCTCCCCTCCCTTCTCCCCCCAGTACAAATCAGTTCTCTTAGGTGGCGCTTGGCTGGGATTCTTACCCATCAAAATATAGACAAGTTTTGCACAACACAGCGAAGGTGGAGTTAGTTTAAGCTTGTCTGGAAGGAAACAGGCCAACCTCAGCAATTATCTTGAAGTGGGTTATTACTTACTTCAACAAGGAGTACTGTATGGGAGATTTTTCCATATACTTCAGAGGGTCAGAAACACTTGCCTGGTTTATCACGATCGCCTTTTAATCCTGGTCAGTACTTTTCTAAATGGTGCTATTTGGCCTGTTGCCCAGGCCTGAAGGAAAGAGGGCTGCTCTAGTGTCTGTGCTCATGCAGGTTACTTCTGTTAGCAGAAGCTTAATTTTTTATTTTGCTTTTCTAGGAGCACACATCGTAGAGTATCTTGTTGCTGTTTTCACTGACCTCCTGCACTCTCAGAGAGAACCCCTTGCCCTCTGCTTGATGTTCCAGCTCTATGATAAAGATCTGCAGTCCCTGAAAGTTTCTAAGTATCCTCAGCTCTACCGATTTAACCAATACTATAAACTCTGGATACCCCAGCAATCTCAGGAACCTGTGGTACGGAATACCTGAAGTAATTTGAGTGCTTGAGCCAGTATTACCTCACAGTGTATAAAGGCTACATTTCTATCAGAAAGTGCATTTACATTAAGCTAATTCTGTATTGCTTCTTAATCACACAGAGACACAAATTTGCTCAAGGGCTTTTCTCTAACAATGCAAAAGGTCTTTGTTGTGGTTGGGAAGTGAAACCAGGACTTAAAGAATGTACCCCGTCACCCAGACTACAGCTCCTCATCAGACACAGTGTAGCATAATGTGTGATGTGGCCCAAGAAGCCAGTTAATGGTGGCTGGAGTTCACCCACATGTGGGTTGGGAATGTATGGACCAGCTGTGCTAGGTGCTGTATTTATGTTAACCCAGCAGTAACCATGCGCAGATTCCCCATGGGACACTTTTGAGTAGCTCTGTAATAGCAGGATTGCACACATGTGCTCCTGAATCTTCAGTCCTAGTTGCAGCACAGAGCTCCTTTCAAAACCAAGGGAACTGGAGAAACTTTTGATTAATTTTCATTTTTATTTTTCTCTTTTTTTTTTTTTTTTCAATTTCAAACAGTTTAAAAAACCCAAAGGGGTATGCAAAGAACCCGCTGTGGCCCTGGATTCTGTATTTACAACTTTGCTAAGAGAAGCTTACGAGAGAGGAAGCAATACCTTACTGGAAGACGATATCCAAACAAAATTGAGAGACTTGGCTTCCCAGCTCCCGCTTGAACAGCTTTTGTTAGGAATAAAGCATGTGTTGCTGTACCTGAAATCCACAGTGGAGAACTTTGGCAATGTAAGAGCAATATTGTGATGATAATTGGGGTTCATGTGGTTTATTTTAATGCAGAAAGCACAAATTTTACTTGGCTGTTACAACTTAAGGATCCAGTTCTGCAGCGTTTTTGTGTACTCAGCCCTCACTGAGGCTATAGAGCACCAGACAAACTTGTATCTAATTTGTAAACAAATATCTGTCCTTCTAATTGTTGAGGAGTTTTGGATTTGCTTTGTGTGTTACCTTACTGATCTGTGCATAGTACATATATGCTCCAGATTTAATCCAGTTCCTGGACCTCCATTAGAAGCCGTTCCACAGAGTGAAATTCACTAGTTTGTGTTACAGCAAAGTATAGATGAATGTCTATTAAATATTTATTTGATAACCTGAGACTTTAGAATCATGTTCTTACAGGGGGGAGTGATTCTTTCCCCCGAAAAAGGCTGTAATCTGGGAAGTTCTTAGTTGATTTCTGATCATGTTGGATAATTATCCTTCTGTTCCCATCCTTCTCTTTTCTCAACTTCTGAGGTGTCTGTATTTTCACAGCTTAGTAAAACAACTGGTCCTCACCTTATTGACCTCTATATGGACCTGCTGAACAGCTGCTTGTGCCGGGGAAATCAGATAGAGTTAAATAATCAGCAGAAACGAGAAGAGCAACGGACTGAATCAAGTCTCTTTATGGATGAGGAATCTCTGATTACAGAGGAGTCTTCAAATGACAAGGTACCAAATCCCTTTATGCACAGGCCAGAATCTCACCTGTCAGTAAACTTTGATTTGATTTATTCTTTAAGGAAATAGTCCTAAATTTTGCTGAGCCATTAACTAAAGCAAATGATCTTAAACACAGGCAATTTTGAGCACAAATTAAGTTGCTGTATTTTCACCAATCACCAAAACATGGAACTGGCTAAACTTGATAGAGAACAGGAGATGTAACAGGGATCAGGCTTTGTGAATGCTGTGACTTGATAACAGTCATAGGGATTTCTAGGATTTCAGTTAGGGTTAAAATGTGTCTGTCAGATGCTTGCTATATAATGTCTTGAATTGGATTTTGCTGCTTTATAGAAGCATTACTACAACTTTTGACAGGTCCTTGGAAGGGCAGGGAGTGAACAGAGTATCATACACTGCGTATTTCACAGAGTTGTATTGAATGGAAACAGGTTGATGCAGAAACATGCTGTTAGGTCTAGGAGGAGACTTCAGAACTTTGAGCATGTGGTGCAGCAGTTACAACACTACTGTGTCTGGAGATTTGACCAAGCTGCATAGACTCACCCCTGACCTGGAATACAGTCAGGATTGCTCCTGGCAGAGATCACTCACTTTTGCAGAAGAATTATACTCCCCAAGCCCTGTGTAAGGCCTGGTTATGAAAATTACGTACTTGGAGTAGTGAATTTAGCCCTCTTTCATGTGTTCTGTGGATTTGTGGGGTTAGAATGGAATTGTACTGACAAGCTCCAGAACATACAGTTTTCTACTGGAAATGTGCTTAGACATGCGGAGAATGTTCAGTGGAGGCGTGACTCCCACATCATAAATGTTGAAAGAATGGTATTTCTGTGCTTGTAGTTTGTTAATATTTTTGTTCTCTGACCGGTTGAGAGACAGTTTCGTGTTCTGCAACTGTAATTAACAAGCTCTGGAAAATAGGCAGGTGGATGATTTTTTTAATTCATTTTTTCCTCTGAGCTATAATTATCCATTCAGTGATATTGTTACAACCATTTGTTACAGACACTAGAAGATGCACTCATGTTGATTTTCAGACATCCTACACTGGAGAGTTGGTTCCTGGCTTTAGAACAACGTTCTCTTCCTCAGTCTGGTTTAAACCCTGTTGCTGTGAAGCTCCTGTCAGCTCACCTCAATTCTGGTGTGCTCCAGCTGTTGAAAACAGGTGCCCCGATGCTGCAGAGCATGGATCACAAGCATGTGTTATCCAAGTATTTTGAAGCTATCACTAAAAGTGTCCTGAAGGAACTACGGGCAGCGGGGAAGGACAGAAGCCAGGTGCCTCACAAGAGGTCTCACCAACTGGAGGCTCTGGAGGAATTGCACATATACATGGCTGCAGCTCAGCTGAAGGAGACCACTTTAACCATGCTGCGACTTCCTGAGATGAGCTTGACTACTCGGGATTCTGAAATATCCCCTAAAAAAGGGAAACAATTGAGCTTCTATGGACAGATTTTGGTGCAGCTCCTCACAGAGAGCTACCAGAGGCAGCCCCAACAAGGGGAACTGCTGTTATCCACAGAGCACATTAAAGCTTTGGGAATACTGATGTCAGCATCAGCCAGCAAAGATCTGGAGGAAGTTTTTCTTCAGGCACTCCATAGCGAGCCAGTCCTTGCACATGCAGTCAGTGTAGAGGTGCATGTTCACTGCCTTAACCGGACATCAGAAACTTCCCTTGCCATTGTGTGCATGCTGATAAAACACTGTAGGACTCACCTGCTGCAGTTTGAGATGTGGTGTCTGAGCAGTGCCACTGGAAAGTACCTCAAGAAAAACATGGAAAGATTTCTTCCACTCATTGATGTGTATTTGCAATGCAGAGACCGGTATGATTTAACTCGACCTTCTGCAGGTAAAGCCACAGCTGATCCCTGTTTGTGATTTGGGAGACCAAATTCCCAGTGTAGGCTCTACTGGCCTTGAAGTCTTGGATCCTCTGCACAATCATAGAATGGTTAGGGTTGGAAAGGACCTTAAGATCATTGGAAAGGACCTTAAGATCATCTAGTTCCAACCCCCCCCGCCATAGACAGGGACACCTCACACTAAACCATGCCACGCAAGGTTTCGTCCAACCTGGCCTTGAACACTGCCAGGGACAGAGCATTCACAACTTCCCTGGGCAACCCATTCCAGTGCCTCACCACCCTAACAGTTAAGATAAGTAGAGGTGATAAAATTTATGTGTCTAACTTCTAATGATTCTCTTTAGGTACCTCTGCAGCATAAAAGCTAAAGGAGTGTAGGGAAGGTTGGCTGTTAGACTGATGCAAACTACGCTTAGAGTTGCTTTGTCCAGTTTTCTATTTTGAGAAAACTTTGTGCATGTGAAAATCTGTCTTCATACTCATCTTGGTTTAGATGGGAGGTAGAAACTTTTTTTCTCAGACATAGCTAGAACACTGTCTGGTGAGTGGAATGCCATAGCCATATGGTTTTGTAGAATGTAAGCTTTCACTTTTACAAGTGTAAGAATCCAAAGCTTTCTTCTAAAATAAATCCCCAAATATGGCTTCCTACAGTAATGCCTTCCCAAGCTGGCAGTCCAAAACTTTGCAAATCAGCAGCAGCATTAAATGAACAAGACTTAAATTTTCTAGCAGTGAAATGATGAGTTAGGATTCAACTCAACAGAACAGAATCACTTTGATTTCATTTCTCATATTGCATAGAAGTGCAAATAGCAACAGGAACAAGCTGACTGTAGCTGTTGGTGGAGAAGGCTAGCTTTATCTAGGAGAAGTTAATGTAGGCAAAAGACCTTGTCAGCACACAGGGGAGTAGAAGATGGTTAAAGAACTAAGCCTTTCTCTAGCACCTAGTGCACACCAATGGTTTCGTGCTTGAACACTAGAAGGGCAAACTGCTGTCTGGCCGCTTTCATTTATAAGGTCTCTGTCAGCTGTCTATCGATGTGAGAGAAAATTTCCTTGGAGGCCATGGTCAGAGAACTGGTAAAGTTTCATCCTTCCTGACATGCAAGGACATGGCTTCTTATCAGGAAAGTCTGCTCTGGTTGCCCATGTCAGCTGTATAGCAAGTGGTTGTCTAGTACGTAAGTTGAATACTTCCTAGTAGTGCTATGGAGTAATACAGAGTGCGCTTTGCTGTAGCAGATTAAGAGCTACTGCAGTATCGTTTCCAAGGAACTAAGTAATCTGAGCCTTGATTGAAAACATGATTTAAGATTTCTGTAGTTTTAAGCCTGTAGTTGCCTAACACACTTGAATGGTGGAACTTGTGCCCCTTTTCTCTCTCAATAGTTGTCTCGGCTGTTACACCTGTCTTAAGGAAAGCTCTATGGAGGGAGCTCTGTGCTGTACTTCAAGACACAGAAGCATCACATGAAACTACTGTGAAACTGCGAGTTCTGTCAAAGTTGTTGCCATCTTCAGGAAGCAAAGGGCTGAGAAGCCTTATTGACCAGCTTCCTGCTGCTCTTGAGAAAGCAGAAAATAACGAGAGGTAGGCAAATCCAGCTGCCCTGTTTCAGGACTCAGTTTGTTCCATAAAGTCTTGTGATAGATATGCATGGGGGCAGATACTGTGAACAGTAAAAGCACTTGCTCCTCAGAGAATCTGTCACTTTACACTTTGGCAGCAATTACAATACATCTTTAACAATATCTGTATTTCTAAAAATACACAAAAAGCATGTCACAACCCTAAGAAATAAATATCTTTCTGCAGTTGGACAGTGGCAGATGCCATATCTAGAGTGCTTGAAAACTCTGAAGAGCTGCATTTCTGGAGGAGATGCCTGTTATCAGCCTGCATGAAAGGCTTAATTTTCATGTACAACAGCAGTAAAGATGAAAGCAAGCAAGAGACTGAGAGGCCCATGCTGCTGAGGCTAGAAGAATTATTGGTGAGGCTTCTTCTTAGCTGCATTGGCAGAATGTGACTGCATACATGTGTTGTTGTGCTTTTGTATCTGGGGTAAACATAGATTGAACTTTGTTTTCTGTTTTATAAATTATGGCTTCTATGAGCTTTCAGTGGCTGTTGCAGAGTTAACTTAGCCCTGCTAATCCTTGATAAGAAGTGGTTTTGAGTTGTTCTTGATGGTTTTCTACTAACAGTCCCCTTTGAAATTCAGAGTTTGGGGTATTCAGGAGTTAAAAATCAGAGGTTGCTAATGAATATTTTTATTCAACCAAACAAAAAACCCCCAAAGTGGTAAAGGCACTTCTGACAAGATCCACCTCCCGTGCCCTCTGATGTCTGTGACAGAAATTCAGTTGATCATAGATAGAAATCTGGACTTTCATCATGAAGAACACTGCTTGATCATTCCCTCCGTACTACTGGGTTTTTTGTAGCTCAGTAAGATAGGCAGATCTGTGTAAGAGGTGAAAATGAAGGTCTCTGCAGGCAGCAAATGCCTTTGACCTCTTGCTGGCTTCTGATGAGACTCCCTTTTAGGACATCACTGTGCAGGACAGGTGTTGCAGGACCTGAGGAGCCACCTTTTAGTGTTCACAGGTCTGTTGAGGTTAGCACCTACTGTTACTGGGCCTGTTCACCTGTGCAGCTGTCAGCCTTAAAAATTATTATTGAATACGATGGTTTATAGCATTTCAGGGATATCAGTTTTTGTAAAGAGCATGTACATCCAGCCACCCTTTTCTGCCACATGCAAAGGTTGGTTAGCTTAAACACGTAGGAACTCAAAAACCTAATACCCAAGTCTCCTGCCGTGACTTGCTGACTTTCTTATTCCTTTCACACTTCACGAGTATAAAGGGTTTCAGGACCTACAGACCAACTTGCTTTTTAATTGCATACAGTCCGTATGCTCCCTTGCTCCCAGGACTGACAAAACAAGACTTGCAGTTTCATTGGAACTGGAGGCAAGATTGTTGTATCTGAGGGCTTTCTTTCCTGTTACCCTTTGATTATTCCACCTGAGTGTCTTGCATGTTGTTAGTATGTCTGTTGAACAAAAATTGCTGATCTTAATGATTTGTAGAGGCTCTGTGTGCTAAATATAAACACCTGGTTTTATTTCCTACACGCACAGCACTTAGTTGAAGAAGTGGACCCAGATGACTGGTACAGCCTTGTGAAGACAGGACTCAAGTAAGTAATTTTGAGGTGAACCAGGAGGGCTGTAGGAGGTACAGTTCTGTTCACTTGGACTTGTCCTGTGTTATACCATAAACACCTTATCTCTCTTGAATTCAGAGAGATTTGAAGATGTTCTTTGTTTCATAGGATGCAGTTTGTGTTGAACCCCTGGCTTCATTGGAGCCTGAACCTGCACAACTGCAGGCAGATTTGGATTTCATGCTCCAATTAGCTTTACCAGCATAGCTAACTGGATAGGGCTAGCTTCTTTTCAGTTGGTGTAAGGAAGCCTTATACTCATATGAAGAAGAAACTTATTTTCTTTTTAGTTAATATACTTATTAACTTATACTTAATTATTATACTTAATATACTTATTAAATACAATTCATATGAAAATAGAATCAGATCATTCACTTTTAAATGTAAACCATTTAAATAAAAGGAATAAAAAATACTGTAGGATTATCTTCTGTGGAGCAGAATAGGTAGGAATATTAATGTGAAGGGTTCCTGTCTGAAGGCTTAGTAGGCAAAGTTTAATCCTTATTAAGGTCAGTGAAGCTGCAAGTGTGACTCTGTGTATCAACACAGTCCTTTATACAGCATATCAACAACTCCTTTTCTTTTTATGGTTGGATACCAGTATAGCTTAAAAAGAATTAAAATAGCTGAGTGAGAAGTGGTGCGTGTGTTTTCGTTGTTTTAAATTTGTTTATATTTTACTACGGTTGCTTTCTTTGCAAAGTTCTCATTTCTTAAACAGATTTTTTTTCAGGCAGGTTTTTGACTTTTCTGTGATCCTTCCTTCTAAAGGTACCGCTACCAAGATGAAGCATTTTTGAAAGTCTTGAACACTGCTATTCAGTTATTATACAAGACAGAATCCTCACTTAGTCAGAGCTTAGTCAAGCTCTCCAAACTTCACATGATGGTCACGCAGCACTCTCTGTTTTTGTCAACCATACTGAGGTCAAGAGAAGAAGATGGCACAAACATCCAGGCAAGAGGTATTTTTTGTCTTCTTTTTCCCTTTAACTGTATTTAGTAATTGTCTTTCTTACGTTGTATTCTATCCAGTGACCTATCCACCTATGTATCCTTGCAGAGCTATTAAACAATTCCAGAATATTAGCATTTGGTTTTAAGTTTTACCTCTGCTTGGATCCAAATGTTGCATTCATTTTATCACTGCTGGTTTTAAATGCTTATGTTCCTAAAACTACTGGAAAGATGGGTTTGAGGTTGGTTTGGTCAGTTGGTTTTGGGTTTCTTTTGTAACCATGTTGAAATCTTGAATTGATTCTTCTGTTTTCTGTGAGGCTGTTAGTCTATGATCACTGAAGTCCATATAGGTTCTATTAGAAATGTGTGCAACATTTAAACTTATTTTAAAGTAGGTTGATGCAGAAGATTTTAAGTTGATTTTGTAAGTTGTATCAAAAATGTTGATTTAATTGATACGTACTTTCTATTGCAACCTGTCATGAGGAATGTCTTTTCATTAATAATATATATTGGGTGCTAATTAATGTGTAAGATTGGCTTTGTTTCTTTGCCCCACCAACAGCAAAATAACCTAACCTTGAACCGGTCATTTAATCTTACACACACCTCAGCTTCTCTCCACTGTAAAGGGTTTTGAGATTCAGTGATTGAAGGAGCCATACAATAAAAGGGGAGGATGATAATGAATTTTGTGTATATTGGTGAGCAACATGTAAACAAACTTTAAAGTTTGTATCACCTGAAAAGAGCAGAAAGCTCTTGTAAGGTCACAAATGTTAGTGAAATTTAAAATAAGTAAGAGATTCTGCTGTTTACTCTATGTGTACTACCTTTTAAATGTATTCCTGTAGAGCAGCTAGATGGATTTTTCACGCTACTGACCTCAGTGATTCAGAAGCCTGGTGTCAGGAGTTCATTCATTCAGGCTGTTGTCTTTATGATCTTTTTTGTTTTGACATACATTTTATATTCCTGTAGATACTAGGGGGATAGCCTGTGCTTTTCAGGTACTGAGAGTAAGGAAATATGAATTCAGGTCTTGAATCTGCCACAGATGCCCTATTTGCCTTTGAGTAACCTGATCACTTACATGACCTGTCTCTCATCTATTTAGAGAGAGTGTATGTATGAGGGGTATTTATAAATGCACTGTTTAACTGAGAGAGCAAAAAAGCTAAATCTCTGTGTTTATTTCAGAGGCCTTGGTGGATATACTGCTGACGGTTGTGAAACTCAGTCCTTCTCTCTGTGAGAGCAGTCACCTTGCAGTGTTGCTGGGTTCGTACGGGGCTACTCTGAGCACTGTAGGTAAGTGCGTTAGCCTGGGAAAGGTAGTTCCTCCTAGGTCTGATTTTCATCTTCATAGAAGATTGACTTTGGGTTTCATCTTGGGTTTCAGATCAGAAGGTACTTCTACTGCTTCAGTTATATGAGAAGAATGAACAAAGTCTCATAAATTCCAGGTAAGCTGACCAGCTTCCTTGGTTCAACTGACTACATGCAGATAAGCAGTCTCACAAGTGTCATTTTTCCAAGGTCTTATTTTTAACTGAGATAAACAGTGGGCAAGGTCAAACCTAGAGATGAATATTGCTCTTTGAAATATTTACCCTATGTATTTCCTAACCTTAACATAATCCTCGTGTGTTGCCCAAACTTTTGGGTGTCTCTGGTTTGAGTGAGGAATGGTCTCATTTCAGTAGTCCCTCACTCTCCACTATAAGGATTTCTTCACAGGTGAAGGTCACAGCTCAAGTTGCTAGCATAGGACTCCTTCCCATTCCCTCTTCTGTTGATAAAGGATTCAACACTCAGCACAATCCTTCCCTTTTCTATGATCTTACCCCTGTATGCATGGTATTCAGCTCTGGTGCTTTGTTGGAGAGTAGAGGGATATGCCAGCAGAGGAGGGATGTATAATCTCTTGCATTAACACATATATTGTTAGTTTTGGAGTACTAACATTGTATCATAGAATCACTTAAGACCTTTAAGATCATTTAGTCCAACCACAAGCCAGACACTGATAAATCTACCACTAAACTGTATCCTATGCACTACATCTGCATGTCTTTTAAATGACTCCAGGGGTGGTGATCAGTGCCTTCCTTGTCTTTCACCAGTTTGGACCGTAGCTGTCCTTATAATGCAGCCTTGCAATACATCTAACATGCTTCATAAGAGAGAACTATGTATTTTATAAAATAATCAGTTTCCTTTCGGGCCTGTGCCCAAGCAGTCCACAGTAAAGTCCACAGTAAAGTCTGTTGCTAACAGTTCTTACATACAGTGATGGTTCTGGCCTGCCTTGCTCAAATGCACTTTTCTGGTTTTGAGGTATGGGCATAAATATTAACAGCCGTATAAGAGCACTGCCTCAGGCAGTTGGAGCAGGACTGGGCATAGAGTTAAGAACCTTCGTTAGCTTTTTCTGAGGATATAGATACCCTTGCAGCCTGTGAAAGGCAACAAGAAATAAAGGTTCTTGTTAGCAGGGAGCTGAAGTGGCTTCCAGAAGCCAGGGCTCTGGCACTAACCACATCTTGCATAAATCTTTACCAGAAGTGTTTACAAGTGGGAGGGTGTTACACGAGGAGGAGACTGATTTCAGAGGTAGTTAGGTCCCAAAACTTTTGTAGCCTTTTTAAAGGAGAAACAATTTTATACTGTGCCCTGAAGTGAACTGGTAGCCAGACACTTGGTTAGACTTGATACCAACACTGAGGTGTTGAGTGAATATAGAGGACGTTCAAGATAAGTACTGTACAGGCAAACCAACAGAGCCCAACTTGTGTTATGGGTGGGAGCCTTCAGGGGCTGGGTGATAGGAAGTCTTAACATCATGAGGCATGCTGCTGACACTACCCACATAATAAATGACAATATCAATAGCACTTTAAGCACAATGGCAATGTAAGTGGGATCTAAGGAACAACTTGGAGGAGAAGAGTAAGGATTTAGGCTTTACTCTACTGCTGTAATGCTGGTTTGAAACACCAGTTGCGTTTGAGACAACCTTGTCTGACCAGGTCTTGATCACTATGTCTTCATGCAGCTGCTATTATACTTACCTGCATTTATAGCTTAAGTAAGAAAAACGTTTTTACTGGGAAGATAAGTTCTGACTTGGATTAACAGAGTAGGAAATAGATAGCGAGACACCCTCAGATTGAATTTGAAAAGCTTTTGGATGGATGAGAAAGGTGTTACCAAGGAAACAAGTTCTTGTTTCAGATTCCTACAGGATAGTAAGTACAAGTGAAGGGAAAATTTAAATACTAATTTATATCCTCTGTAATTGCTTTTCGCTCAGTACTAGCAGTCTGTTGAATAATGCCTTTACTTTTAACAATGTTTAAGAATCCTGCTGTGGGGTCCAGCTGCTGTGGAGCATCACAAGACTTGCAAGAGTCTAGGAAAGTCACTGTGGCAGCAGCCAAGCATGGAGGAGATTCTGTGTCTGCTAGATCGAGAAAAGATGATGAAGACAATTCTGTCTTTCCCTCAGCATCGCCGCCTTCTGTCATCACAGGTGCTTTGGTTCAGACTGCTGAATATTATCCTTCTTTTGAAGGAGAAAGAAATGTAGAAAAAGAGCCTTTCACTTCAGTAATTTCTTTCTAGCATTCATGTAATGCATTGCAGTTTGCTTACATCAGGAGAGTAATTTAAATTCATAGGAGGGCTGGAATTAATTATTTAGGTGCACTTTTCAGATGAATGGCAATATATGAGCCACATCTTGTTGGCAGGTGTGATTGTGCAGCATTGCCATGTATGTGAGATCAGAATTTGACTTTTAAACAATTGTTAAATTTGACTGTCTGAGAATCCAGTGACAATGCGCTCTTCAGTCTTTTGTACTGTTTGCTAAGATGCTTCTGCACTTGTTCATGCTGCTCAGGGGGAGTAGTTTTGGAATGCTGGTAGTGGAAGCCTGCTTTAAACACAAGAGTGTCTTATCCTGTGTTGCATTGTACTTTGTCAGGTTTAGTATCTCCTGCTTCATAATGGAGGGGGGCTGGGGAAGCCTGAAACCAAGCTGCACATGGGTAGTGTTCCTTACAAATACTGGTTTGGATTTCGTTTCAGGAGATCCAAGAGTCACTGTATAGAGATGAAAGTGTCAAGAATCTTGGTGACTTCTATGATCCCTGTTTTCTACTTCAGCTGTTTAGTGAACTGACCAGACCAGGTAAAGTGAATGTTTCTCTTTGATACTTAGTGTCATTTTACTCTCCTGTGAGAGCTGCAGGACTCTGTTTGTAGCTCTGTTAAATCTCTGTTTGTAGCTCTGTTAAATCGCAATCTAAGAGCTAATACTACAGAGAAATTTGTTCCTGGCTTTGGAAAGAAGAAATGTCATTTAGCCATCTACTACATTGTATTGTAATTTTCAGAATGACTTAAAAGGGTGATAAGGTATAATCAGCATTAAAGTTTTAGGGTTTTTTTTTAAGTACTTTTCAACACAGTGCAATATATCTAACGAGATTTGGCTACTCAGAAATAGAGCAACGTAGCAGCAGACAGGTGTTCCTGCTGAGCTGCTCATGTCCAGATGAACAAGTCCTCCATTGTAGCTCTGTGAGATGTGGTGGGTTAACCCTATATAGAGGGACTGATCTGAAGATGAGGAGAGGTTTTTAAACTGGAACTGGAAATAACTTGGAAGAGACAAAAAGTGGACAAAGGTTTATGTTCTCTATCAAACAGCAGTCTGTATACCATGAAAATCCAGCACAATGTAATTATAACATAGCATAAGGACAATCAGTAGAGAATATTCTCCATTGGAAGGTTGTGGGTTTTTTTTTATGGTGTCACAGCAATACAGTGATCAAAAGAGGTGTGGGAGGGATGCTACCTTCTGCTGTTCATTGCAGCACCCCACCTGTAGCTGACAGGAATGCTCTGATCTGGGGCTGCTTTGTGGCTAAGTTTTTGGGAGCAGTAATTGGACCTTTCAGCTATGTTCTCAGCAAGAGCTGGGCAGAGATAGTGCAGGTTGGAGAACGTGCCCTGCAGTGTTGGAGGAGCTCTCTGGGCATAAACCAGAAGCCACAGTGAATCTCTGCAGGGGTACTGCTTTCTGTGAGGGATACCGTGACTGAAGTGACTGGAGATCTGGCCTCTTACAGGCTGTGTACAGGGAAACTTCAGCCAACTCATTTTCCATCAGACAAAGATGCGTGGGGGCATTGTACGTCATGAATAGGCTTGTGCTCAGAATTGTTGGAAAGTTTGATGAGATCTACATGGTGCTTGAAAACTAGTTGCTTAGCCTCACTTTCCTTGTTTGACATGAGCCTGCTTTGCAGATGCATATCGCTACTGTACTTCACAGGCACAGTCTATTTAGAGAGCCCTTAAAGATCAGTGGGAGACAAATATAAGTAATTTCCTAACCAGTTCTCTCCCTGTGTTGATTATGGTTAACCACTGTGTAGTTACAGCTAAATTTGGCTTTCCACAACAATAATATCAGAAGCAATTTGCAGGCTGGTAACTGTCATTCAGTGAGATCATAGTTACAGTCCTTCTTTGTTCACTTAGGCCTTCACAATATGGTACTTGTTTAGTGTGATCTTAGCCTAGACTTAGCTGTAGTTGTAAACAGTTCTATATAATTTTGACAGCAGTAAAGAGAGCTGTCTTTTAGGCTACTGAGGGAAAAAGGTACCAGAACTATTTTGCCAATAGAAGGGATTGCAGACAATTCAGTTCATGCTAGGAGATTGTTATTGATGAAGAGAATGGGCAGACAGTGTCTTTTGAACCTGGGTGTAATGGTTGGAAAAAGCACTGTCATGCACCCATCATCATTGGCCACCACCTTAACTGATGGGAGGGATTTGGTAGCTGTTGGTCAGCCTCAGCAGCACTGCAGTCAGCTGTTGAGGACAACCATTTACTTCTGTGGGAGCTCTTGCACATCATGTTCTTGTGGAGCTCTGGAGGCAGTGGCTGTGCCATCATAGGCTGACTCTAAACCCGGAGAGGGGAAAATAGTTCCTTTAACTGCTCTGTGTTGAGTCTGTGTCCTAAGCGGGCATTTTTAAAGGGCCCAAGTGATTCATGAGATCAAGTCCCATGGTGTTCCTAAACCATGTCAGCTGCTCTTGGAATTCCTGATTCCTCTTTATTTATTTGCTCTTTGTACTGTCTGCACAGTGCCCTGTGCACAGATGTTATATAACTGCTGGATTTATAAACACAGACTTCTTGCACAGTATTTAATGCTTACTGAGTAAAAAGCAAGTCTGCAGTTGGGCAGATGGCAAATTCTGTCTAACTTTAGCTCAGATAACCATCTTGTGGAAAGCTTTTCCATCATGGTTCTCAAGGTACTTTAAACAAACCGTACGCCAGACATAGAATTAACTTTTTTCTTTGTTTTTTTTATTTAATAGCTTGTTATTTTATGTTCATTGTTGAATGCACGCTGCAAGGTCAGCTGAGTGGAAAATATTTCCACTGCATGCTTGCAGTGAAAGAAAGTTCTCCAAATAAATCTTTCCGTGACCAGTGTGAACTTTACTGCTGAAGTGAGGACTTTGGATTTCACTGTGTGGTACCACCCCATAAAATTATCCAGCTTGTCTGTCTAGTTGGTGTATGTTAGTACTCTCAAGAGGTGCAGTCTGAAGGAGAGCCAAGTGGTGGCTTTCAGTGAAGGGTCATACAACACATATTTGATCCTCTACTGAAGAGGCCTATACTGTTGTATAGGCCAGGGCTGCATGAGATGTCCATAAGTGATGGAGAATCCTATGCAGACACACGAGTTTTCTTTGCGTGTTCACTTGGGATTCTACAGAAAGCATCCATTCCCCAGTACTTACCTTGCACCCTTCCATCTTGCATGAAGACTGGGAAGTGTGGAGTTTCTTTGTCACAGACAAAGATGAGATGTCTCTCTGGGCCTTGTTTCTGCTGCCCTCTTGTCACTGCTCCTCTTACCATTTTTACTTTGGCAGTCAGTAAGTAGCCTTGCCCAGTGCCTGGAAGTAGAGGAAGGTAGAGTTCTATCTGCATGAGCTCCGGTGATATGGGAGGAGATTTGGTAGCATCTAGTGATGTCAACAAATGAGGATCTTTTTGCTTACTAGGGGAATGACTGAGGTGTTTTTGCATTTTACCAGTTAAACTTGATGTGCTTGGGTGAAGTGGTGTAGTATTGAAATAACTTGTAAAACCACTCACTGAAAAGATCTGTATTGCAGTTCAGTAATGCCTTTGTATTGGTCATGCAGCAGTGGGTTGACTGGGAGGCAGTGCTGGGAGGTGGAGACCCTGCTGTTGTCTGGCCTATAATTAGCAGGGCTGGGAGTGAAACTGCCAGGCATGAAGTTGAAGTAGGAGTTCTGGCAGTTGAAGAAAAGATGGGAGAAACAGCCCACCTGCTTTTGCAGGGATATAAATAATCTCTTGAGTTTTACATATTTATATATATATAGTATGTATTAGTTGTATGAGGGTGGTTGTGGTGGAGAAAATCAGTGGACCAAATATAGGTACTTCTCAGTAAGACTATAACCCTTTCTTAAATAGGAGTATTTGCTTCTCAGAAACTTCCTCTTGACCTTCAGTGTGAATTACAAGAAAATATGTGACTATTTTTGCCAAGCTCAGACCTGCAGTACATCTGCACTTTAGCTAGTAAAATAGAACTGAGGTGCCATTGTATTCCACTACTGGTGAATGGAACAGAAATAGCAATGGAGCATTTTACATCAAGTCATTTCTAGCCATCAGTGGGTAAAACACACAGCCCTGAAGTGAGGTCTAAATCCTGATGGCAAAATGCTGTAGAAGATAAAGGTTAGATTCAAGGGTATGTTTTTGTTTTTGTTTTTTGCTGGATGCTGTTCATTGCTGTATTTTGTTTGTCCTGAAGGGCATAGGGGTACAGTTTAGTACTTTGCTTGGAACACACCTTCCTGCAGAATCTCTTATGTGTGCACAGTAACAATTGGTGTGGCTAATAGCTTATTTATGTATTATTCTCTTCTCTGTGCTATTACAGCTCTTTAGTGCAGAGAGGCTTTTCATTGGCTCTGCTGATTTTTCTTTCAGGCACAGACTTACCAAGCACTCATACAATGTTCTGAGGTGGAGAATTTTCCCCCTTGACCTTCTTTGCACTTAAGTTTCCTGAAACAGTGAGATATGTGATTCCTTTACAAACTTTCCTCCTAACTTTGTATGGTCTGGCAGACAGAATCATCTTGTCTCATGTAAATGAGACTAAACACATTAATTTCAGCTCAAGTAAAGAATTGCTGTTCAGAGTGATTTGCAAAATACCTTTGTTATTTAAAGGAGCCTTCACCTAGCAGGGAAGTAATAGTTTTTAGGGGTAGATCTAGAAATTGGTCTTTATGAATAGAAGTTTTTTAAGGATTACAGTGTTGTTATATACTCTGTGACATATCAATATAATGCACTGGGTGTTTCTCTTTTATTTCCCCCTCTTCCCACACAGAGTGTGTAGTGGCATGTCACAAGTTTGTTGAAGTCAATGCCCTGGGTCTAACAGTAGCTGCCCTTAGCAGCTATGATTCCAACATGAGAGCAGCTGCATATTTTGTCTTGGCTTCTTTTCGTTCTCATCTGGAAGGAGCTCGCTTTCGAGAGCAGAGTCAGGTAAGACTGAGCTCAATTGATAGTTTGCCAGGTTAGAAATTTTAGGTCATGGACATTTATGGGAGAGTTGCTGCTTTACTCATCCACCTACATGCACGTGGTGAGAGAGCTAAAAGAAGCTTTCTATCCTCTCTTCCACTGTTTCTCACCTATTGCTTTGTGTTTCTTCCTTTACAATCAGTGGGCAGGAAAAGGGGGAAAAATGTGTTCGATAAATACTTAGAAATTTTATTTGTAGGAATGGAAATCCTGATGGGATTAGTATTTGATTTATGGCCTATGAAATACCCTAAAAGCTCATTTATGTATTCACACTATCCCATTGTTTGGTTACGGTTCAAACTTTTCTCCCTTGGGCTCTTGTGCTGCAGTTGCTGTATCTCTTGGATGCTGTGCAAAATGGAATCAGGCAGCCAAACCTCAGATTTACCTTCTCTTTGACCCTCTACATTGCTCGTGTGGCACAGCAGATTCTAAAGCCAGGTATGGTAACCTACTGTGTGTATTGAACTCCTGGAGTGAGTCACTGGAATAATGTCCTTAACCAGTACTGGAAGATGAAATAGTGTGATGCTGATAGAAGCCGTGAAGCATGCTTTTCTGTGTTCCAAGGAAAAGCTTTCAATACTTGTGTAGTCTGCCTTACTGGAGAAGTGGAAGTGCCATTTTGGTTTGTGTACAAAACCAGTCTGATCTATCAGGGATGGTGCCACTACCTCCTTGTTGTTTTGGGGTGGAGGGGAGCAGAGCACAAGATAGGTGTGTGAGTCCTGTTCAGCAGATTGGCCCAAGTTCAGTAGGCTTTAGACACTGAATCAACAGAAGTCATTGTTGCAAAGGCAAACCATGGTGCTGGGGAGTAGTTCAGTTTGGAAGGGACTGATGCACGGATTAACTCCACAACTCGTTAAAGTTGTAAAGTAGGAATGCTTCATTCAGTGCTGAGGTGCATGGGGATAACTCCTCCAAAGCATGCACACCCCAGGGTCGTTTTCTTTTACATTTATTCTCTTAAGGTATACATGTGCGTTAGGTTATTCGATATGCCTATACATATTTACTGTCTATCCCCGCTTCCTATTATAATGAGCTAGAAGGTCCTTTGCGCCTGCACAGTGCCCCCGACTTTGTGAGGTTTCTAGCTAAGCCCTCTGCCCAAAGCAGGGCCAGCTGTAAGGGCAGATCACTTTGCACAGGGCTTTATCCTCTAAAAACTTTAGCCCATAGAAATAGTCCCTCTGGGCAATTTGTTCCACTGCTCATGGGCGACATAATCTGGTCTGTGAGTTAAAAATTATGAAGTGTTAGGCTTGAAATGTGGGGAGATTTGCGTCTTACTTTGCTGCAGATTTCTGTTTTGTCAGTGAAGTAACATTGTGTTTGCTGAAATCAGAGCCATGTTGAACATTTATCTTCTCACCTGCTTTGTGCATATTCTGAATGAGCTTTTCATTTTGGAGAGGAGAAGAGAAGAGGAGGGATGGCCCGCAGTATAATCAGCCTTAGAGCAGAAGGCCTCCTCACTATAATGAACATACTGCTCTGACAACTGCCTGAAATGCTGGAAAGCACGTGTTCCATTTGTATTGCATGGTTATGTTTTGTGAACATAGTCCTCCTCCACGATAACTATTGTTTCTCTTCACAGAGGAACACATGTATATAAAGATAAACAGATTCCTTCTGTCACACCAGTATTTGGACCTGAGGAAAGTACCAGGGTTTTTCCAGCTTTTCTACAGTTTTGATTTTGAGGTAATGTAGAGAATCCCATCTTGGGTATCCACTCATTCTTTAGAAAATCATGGAAAAAAGCCATAAAAATTCAATGAAATCTTATTCTGCCATCGGTAGCTAACTCGAGGTGTCTTTGTTTTGTTTTATATTGGAATGAGAAGTATTATTTCTGGGTTTCTTTGTTGTTTTCTTAATAGTAACACCTAATGAACTCACAAGTTGTGATGTATGTGCTCTGTAAGCCCAGCTAACAGAATGTTGTGCCCTAGCTAGCTTACATTTGTATTTGAGTTTAGAATACTGATGTTGAGTTCAACTGAGGTGTTCTAGAAACAGCAGCTTTTAAAGTTCCATTATCAGTGCATATTTTGGCTGCAGGAGTTCCTGATGGATATTATTGATTAAATTTGATAGAGATGAAAACTGAGCAGTCCAGAAGTAGCTGAAGTAGCTGTTATGCACTGTGCTGGCACTCCTAGGGAGCGAGGGGGTTTGTGCTTCTATGAGCAGGCATTAATTTGAAATGTCTGATGGTATTTTTCTTATGGATTCTAGTACAAAACAGAACGTGAGTGGGTTCTCAGATTTCTTGGAGAAGGGCTGCGTGATAAACATTGCTATGAGCTTTACGACTACCAGAGGATTTTCCAGGTCATTCTTTCCTTCTTCCACAGCCCTTTGTGTGATGAGGGCTCCCAGGTAAGAATTAAGAGACAAACCAAAACAAGGAAACATGAACAACCAACCAACCAACCCCCCACAAACAAGCCATAAATCCCCATAAAATCACAAACATTTGCATGGTTTGCAGGTCTTCAACAAGCACAGAGCAGAAAGGAGCAGCTGACTCAGCACTTGCTCTCTTGAAAATATTTTTCTGGTTGATTTTGTGAATGTGTGAAAGGGGAAATAACTGCTTATTTCTAAACCAGGGTCACACCCTTGTCCCCTGAAATCGGATCATGTCCCTGCTGTTGTGGGACCCACTCAGTTTCCTCAACTGGCTGTAGTTGTATTTTTACTGCTTCTTGGAAAATACTGTGGATACTTCAGTTTTGCTTGTATGGTCAGGGCCTTTGCTTTTTTAGGTGGTTTTGTTCTTTAACCAGCACTTTCCTTGTACAGTGATTTTAGCATGTGAGAAATCTCACATGCCAGAAGCTCTCATTTTCATTAGCATCCACTCCAAGAAATCCAGTCTGTTAACATTATCTAGGTATCAAAATCTTGAACAAAAAACCAAAATTGTCCTGCTACCTGAAGACCTCTTTTTTGAGAGTAGCATCTGTGTGCATGCAGCTTTGAACAGAGAATGTGTTTTCTTCCCTGGGGTTGCTAAGAACATGTGATGTTTGGTAATACATTTTAAGTTGATTAGATACCGGATCGATTGCTAATTATAACCTTCTGAAAGATAGATAATAGTTATATCTTGACTATAGTCTAATTCTGTAAAAGAACTAATCATGTTTTCTGTTTCAGAGTCGTATTCTGGAGATACTACAAAATGCTGCCTATGTCACAAGAGCTGCCTATGAGCTCATACAAGATCACAGCCTCCTAACCTGGATAGTGCACATCTTAGAAAAAAGGTAATCAGGGAAATAATAGTGAAATGGGCATAATTTTACTATCCAGTAAGAATAATAACGCAGCTGAGTATGAAAACAAGGGTGACAGATACAGATATGGCCTGTCAGCAGTTGTGACATTCAGCACCTAGGACCATACTGGCAGAACTTGCCAAACTCTGAAGTGTTACCCTGTATTTCTAAAAACAAAATCAAGATGCTTTCACATGGTAGTAGGAGGACTTTTTGGTTTCGATAGTGCTTCCTTGAAAACCTAGAAAACAAAATGGCACCTTGTTTTAGCATATGTGACTCTTTAATTTCAGATACCCACAGTTCACATCCTTTCGTAGGACATCTTACACAGTAACTAGCACAGTCATGAATTTGGGCTGTCTATAACATTTCTCCTCCCACTCCTTCCTCTTCCCCTTGCCTCTCCCTCGCATATATGCAGACTTGTGGGCACAGACGCATATGTGTGCGCACACACACAAAATCTCTTTTGCGTATATTGAACCCTGGCAGGGTCAAGTAAGGTTTCAGGATCATCTGCAGTGTGATCTGCCTGGACAGGTTCCCAGTGTTTCTCCCCTGTTGTACACCTACCTCTCTTTGGTACAATTTGGTACATTTGGAAGTGAAAAAGCCTGGATTTGGCATCTGGCACCCAATACTTATTTTGTGATTGTACTTTTGAGAAGTAGTATTGTGTCTTCCATATGAAATGAGATTTCTTCCTCCCTCCTTAGAAACCATATTTACTTTGGTACTCTGATATTGTGCTGTAAGCAGTACTGTTATTACTTAAAGTCTTAGGAACATAAGGAACCATGCTGTCTTGAACAGTAACTGCTCTAGAGGAATAATGTCAATGGTTGCAATGTAATGGAATACTTGGCAGAGCTGTATAATGAAAGATGCAAGTCAGAAATCACCATTCTCATGCCAGGGCTGTGATACTGATGTGTTTCCCCAGCTGCAGCAAGGCCAGAAGAGGACAATAACCAGGGCCTCCATGTGGCTGGGGCTTCAGAGGGGTGCCATGTTCTCATGTCCTGATGGGTTCCTAGCTGACAGGCACCTATGTCCATTCATGGCACCACAAAGTGCACTGGAATATGATCCTGTCTAGGTGCTGGACTGGTTCCTGGTTAGGATCAGTCTTGCAAATGGATGATTGCATCCTTTTTTTTTTGTTTTTTTCAGGTTTCTGGAAAACAAGATATTAAATAAAATTATTTCCTTACTCCACACTCTATGGCTAACAAATTTAGGAGGCAAAAGAGAAATCAAGAATCAATCCCAGGAGAACAGGAAGTTTCTTCCCATTCAGCTTGTAAATGAATTTCTGTATGTTTTGATCACATTAATCAAACACATTCGGTAAGAGCTTTTGGGTTTGGGGGTTTTTGTTTTGTTGGGGTTTTTTATTATTGAACAATTTGCTTCTCATCCTCTACCCAGTGTGAAATTTACGAAGGCCAGAGGAATTTCCTGGTCACTAGTAGTGTAATGCTTTTTATTCCCCTTCAGTTTGAATCTTGGGTGAGTTTTGATGGGATTTCTTTGACAGGAAGGTTTAACTGTTTAAATATGTGGGGAGTAACAGCTGATGCAGTTAACTGTCAAGTTCTGCATCCTTCGGTACTGGCCATTTTTTAAGCTGCTGTGTTGCACATTTTTCCTGCTGGATTAGAGCCCACAGTTAGCAATGCTATTTGCTACAAGGATCTTTCATACTCTGAAGTTTCAGACTTCCTGTGTCTGTACCACATGTGCAAATTGTAGCAGGAGACACTGTGTAAAGTTCTAGACCAGAGTGCTGAGAAAGGGTCAGTCTCTTCTCTCCAGATCTAGAGCACATAACCTGTCTAAGCACAGCAGTTGCAGCAGGAATAGCAGACAGTAGATGGATAGCCAGTTCTGCTGGGTTCATAACAGCACCTGCAGCTCTTCACACAAAGTATTGCCACAGCCTGGAGAAACTATTTTTGTTTCTCCAAATTTTTGAAAACTCATGTGAAATAAAGAAGAGCAGGGAAAGCTCCAGACCTCTGCCTCTTCCTTGTGTGCCATCTGCCTTTGTTAGTTACAGGCAGGAGGGCAAAGACTGTGTTTTATGGTCTGTTCTGCCAAACACTAATGGAGCAAAGCACTAGGGATTCAGTGGGAATGAAACTAATTACTACTGGCATCCTGAGAAACCAAGGTGTATGTGCAGAGAACTGCAGGAGAAAACTGTAGGAAGAAACTGTAAGGAGAAACCCCCTGAATTTTGTTTTGTGAATTTTATGTACATTGTGTTTTGTTTTCTATGGATTAACATGCAGAAAAATACATGGCACTTTCGTTTTCTTTCCATAGGACTAATTTGGATGTAGCCAAACTGACTCAGTTTTTCAGTACACTCAATTCTGTGCTGGAATATCGTGCTATAGTTGTTGAGGCCTTCAAAGGAATGAGCCGGTTCACTGTGAATGACAGCGTCCTCTCAAACAAAGAGATCCTGCTGCTGCTGCATAAGTGGAGTGTCATCAAAAAAGACCTGCAACTGCAAGAGGATGTGCAGACTCTTGCTCAGAAATACCGAATCAAAGAGTTGCTTAGTGAGTACTAAAATATTTCAGGAAATTAAGATTGTTGAGGCTGTTAGGAGTGAACCAGGCAAGTGAGGGAAACTGAAGGAAGTTGAGTTAGTTTCTTTTCTTGGACAGTCTGATACAGGTCGGGGGAGGAAGAACAGAAATGGAAAGTCAGTTTTTCAGGTCTTTGTCGTAGTGATTTCTAACTTGCACTCGATTCTGGAAACTTTGGAGAAACACAGTTTTAAAAGAGGAAGGAGTTTTAAAACAAAGGGTAGTTGCAAATCTAGTGTCAGGCTTTGAAAATTTGTATTCTTAAAGGAAATCTTAAAAACCCTCCAGTACCCAGAGGCTTTCTGCTCAAAGATTTGAATTGTTCTCAGCGTGGATGAGGGACCTGAAAGCGAAACATGGGTAAAAACTATCAGTAAAGCAAGCAAATATTAAATGTTCTTACTGCCATCGGAGTAGGAAGAAAGCAAAACTACATTTGGACTTGTATGACTTCTCTTGTTATCTCTGTGAATAAAATGTACAAGGAACTTTGCAGTGAACAGCGTAAACAACGCTAGTTTCCTGCAAATACAACAACTGCTCTTGGTGTATATGAAAGCTTCTCCATCTTTTTCTTACTGTTCTGTATCAGTTGAACAGCCTTGTGTGTATTAAGGTGTCACTGTATTATGTATAATATATTATATGTATTAAAGTGTCACTGTATTTAAGGGATGCTACCGAAGTTTTAGTTTTTCTAAACTAAACTTCAGTGTGTTTCTGAGGATTTTTCAGAGAATTATTACAGTGACATCTGTAACTCACTGATTTATTTATTTATTTATTTTAAATCTGTTGCTCCAAGCCTCAGGAGCTTATAAAGCACTTACAAAAAGGGGACCCTTATCTGAAATCTTGTTTCCCAGGTAATATTTCAAGAGTTGTTCCCATCCCCCACAGCCCCCAGGCAGAATGCTGACATGCATGTAGTTGGCATTTCTGATGATTTTCTCACTGACTCTAGAAAGCAGATAGCCATAAAGCACTCTGTGTGGTACGGTGGTGGCAAAGGGCTGTTACTGTTCGGAAGCTGTGCTGCTCCCCATGGCATGGGCAGCATCTAACAGAGGACGTCCCCACATCACAAAGTTTGGCTGCTTGTCTCTTTCCTTAAAGTGAAATATTCACCTGCCTTGGCTGACAGCACACCTCCAAACAGACACTCATCCAGGACATGGCTGTGCTGGAGGAAGGTAGGCTTCGCTGCTTTAGCCTGTGCCACTCCACAGCGGCAGCGTGGCTGTGTTGATACCTTCCACAGGCAGGCATGTGCTATGCCTTTGCTAGCCCACAGGATAGCAACTCGAGCATTTCCCATGAGGTGTTGTGAACCATTGAATCAATTAGGTTGGAAAAAACCTGTAAGATCATGTAGCCTTTCTGGCAAAACTGTGTCTTGTGGACCTCTGAAATACTGCCTTGGTTTTACTGGGCTGTGGGCCAGGGCCTGGCTGGCATTATCACTCACCTCAAAGTTAGGCAATCCAGTTCAGACAGCTGCTTCAGCCTGTGAGTCACTGAGAGCTGCCTGTAGCCCATTTGCTCTGAATTGCACAGGCTCAATTAGGCTGCTAAATGAGGCTAGTGCTTATCCTTTTAGCAACTGAATCAACACATAGTACTGTCTGTCTTGCATAATTTTGTACCAAGAAAATCCTGTGGAGTATCTGATGTTTGTTTTGGTGGTGGTTTTCTTCTTACAGAAAATATTAAAGAAAAGAACAAGTCTCCAGCCTCATCTCGTGCATATCATCACATTCGGAAAAAGAATGAGATAGAAAGAGAAGATGACACTGCTGCAGACCTGAAAGCCTCTGAGCTGGAGAAATGCAGAGATCATCTGAATTCCATACTTGCCCATTGGGAACCTGTTTTCCCAGCACCACCTATCAAACATCAAGGGGAGCCTCCCAAATCTGCTGAGCTTGCAGATGAAGCAGTCGATCTTACCTGTGCATCCTCTTACGTAGTAACTAAATGGCTGGTGAAGTCCATGGTTGAGCACAGCCTCAATATGCCAAACGTGTCATTAATTCTGCGTTGGCTACAGAATTGCATCTTGCCACATCCGGTGGCAGTGCAGGAGATGCTCAAGGATGAGATGCTGAGAAACAACATCTTCAAGTTTTACACCCAGGTCTGTGGGGCCAGCAGTGGAACAGCCGGTCACTTTAAAGAGTTCTATTTGTTCAGTTCAATCATGCTTCACCTAATGGATGCTCAGGGCCTGACCAACAACAGTTATCATGAACTCGTGAAAATGTTGTGCTTGTCAGCAGAGACGGAAGAGGACGTGAACAAGAAAGGTAACTTGTCTTTTCACTGATGTAACAAGGCAGTAATCACAGAAGTATATAAGGGGGTGGGTTGGAAGGGACCTTAAAACTCATCTAGTTCCATCCTCCTGCTGTGGGCAGGGACGCCTTTCACTAGACCAGGTTGCTCAAAGCCCCATCTAGCCTGGCCTTGAACACTGCCAGGGATAGGGCAGCCACAAGTAAGTATTCCATGTCTTTTTTTAATTCATCAGAGCAGTTGAAGTTTGCCCATGTCTGTTGGTGCTCATAGCTTCACAAAGAAAAAACTACACCTTCGATGGGATGGGTGCAGGGATTGATAGCACAGAATAGGGTCACGCTGTAGGGGCTTCTACAGTCACACTCCTTCAAAGAAACTTTCCTTTCTAGGACTAAAATGAAGTTCAGTGAGGTATAAAAAATGTAATTGCAAGGGGGAAAACGTCTGCAACAAAGGAGTCCATGTGGGCATGGGCTCTAATCTGTATGCTGTTCAATATTACCATTTGACAGCAAAAGCCACAGGTCAGTATTCAAACTGTTTTATTTAAAGAGGTCAGAAGGTTGTGCTAAAAAAAAAAAATACCTGTTTTCTTCCCTTAGCGTGAGGAGGAATCATTGGGTTTGCATGGGCAAACACCACACAGATTTTACACCTAGGGAAAAGAGTTAGGAAACTGTTTTAAAACACAGGTCTGGAGGTAAAGTGGTCTGGGTTTGTATTGCACTTGGACATAGAAGAATGTCTGTGCTGATTTTTCTCTGATTTTTCTTCCACAGCTGTCTGTGTGTTCCTGACTTCTGTGTACATTGGGGACATGTGGCTTGGAGCACAGGAGCCAGATATGTTAATAACCCATGTCAAATTGATCTGCAGTAGTACAGATGATAAACTAAACGATGATGACGACTTGGAAACTCATAAACAGGGAGAAGAAACTATTACGGCTCTTTGCAAAACCCTTTACTTGGCTACACTGAGGCATTAATTCAGTGAGCTAACACTTAATCTTGAGTGTTATATGCTCTGTCATCATCGGTGGGAGCCGGGAAACCTTCCTGAACTGTTCTCTGTACAAATCTAACTTGTCATAAAGATCAATATTTTATTACTATGTGCAAACTCAGGGGGGGGAAAACTGTATTCATCATCAGTCAGTGGAACGTTACAGCTATAATTTCCCTTTTCTTGAACAGTATGGGACACTGAATGTTTTTCATATCATTTTTATTGCAGGCATTTTTAACTTTATGAAGAACCAAAAAAGATTGCTTAGTGCATTGCCTCTGGACTGTATTTCAATGCCCATGTAGTCAAAATCTGTCCTTTCTCCAGTATAATATGGGGAAAAAAGACTGCAAAGCTTCACCACAGTGTGGTATAACTGCAAAGAATGGGTTGTCAGAGGCTTAGGCATGGATGGTTCACTGTTCTTGAAGAACCTGGTTTCTTTCACTATATATATATCTCTATATATATATCTCTCTAAGCCAGTATGAACAGAAGACTGAAACCTGGAATCATCATGGTCTGAGATTCTCCTTTTTGAAAGCATTTATATTGGAGCTGGTTGTTTTTATTCTCCTGTGTTACATTTTTTATTAGAAAAAGTCCTGATCATAGAGTGACAGAACATAAAATCAGCGAGGTTGGAAAAGACCTTTAAGATCAAGTCCAAGCACTGATGGGACTCGCAGTAAAGGCCCATCTTCTCTCCACTCTGAAGAGACAGAACTAAAACCCAGATGACTTGCAGCTTATTGATTCTCTGTGAAATCTGATAGAGGTTACTTTAATGAGGCTTGGAGAGCAGTTTACCATCCCATTCCAGATACGCAGACATGCAGAGCCTGAGCTCAAGCCTTTGGAATGTAAACCCAGAATTTATTAAATTGACTCATGAATGTGTTGTGCCTATGTACTTTGTACAAATTCTGTACAGGGAAAAAAGCAGAAATGCACACTCCTTGTGATGGTTATTTGATTTTGGTTGTTTGGGGTTTGTTAATAAAAAAGTGAGACTCAAATAATGAGGGTTGTTTCTGAACATAAATCCCCTTGTCCTAAAGAAGCCATGATATCTGTATGAAGACTTGATGTAAAAATAGCAAATGTTTCTTGAAAACGCTGCAAGCCCATTAGAGGATAAATGCTGTGTCATGCAAAATCCTCAGCCTCTGATATCAAGAAATCTTCTTTGCAATGAAAAATACCCCAAGCCCCTTATTTAATTAAAACAAAAATACCAATCAGAATGAAACCAGAGGAGTTCCTCTGGCAAAAGATGTGTTTCCATCTCACCTAACTGGAAAGAAAAAATACTCGTAACACATGGGGGAAGAGTTTTTCAGCTTTCTTGAGGGACTGAGCACACCTACCAGTGATTTATATCGTGATTTGCTTGAGAGAATTAAATGAGGTAAGACCATTCAACCAGAGGACCGCAATGCAGAAACGTACTTTCTCTACCCAAATCTTGGGTAGACCATGACTACGTCCATCTTGCATATTGGTATGCTTTCCTTAATGTGTGTGTATCTTAATCTTGCCCGACTGCACGTGAATCCACCCTAAGTGTTCAACCACAAATTATGATCTTACAGCATAAGTATCCAGAAATGCCCATCAGTGAGTTCTTCCTCCCTAGCTTGTAATGTTTTGTTCGTATTTCCAATACTGCTGTTACCAAAATATCAAGGTTGGAGGAGAGGGTTGTTTCTACAAGGAGTTTCTACAGTTGAATACAAGTTAGTCACTTTGATGCTGTCGTGATGAGAACCACATGGATGAAGCTCCAGAGTGCTCTGCAGCTGGCCCAGTGCTGTGGGCTGCCCTCAGAAGGCATTGCCAGGACAGGCCTTTTAAGCCTTCTACTCAGAATTCACAACCACCCAGAAGGTCATCCTGCTTCTTGGCGTGCCTGTGGTACAGACCATGTACAGTCTGGGGCAGAGGCTGGGCTCCTCAGGATATGAAATGGATCTTGGTGCTCGGCTGCTGGTGCCAGTGCTCAGGCAAGGGCACCTGACATGTTAGCAGGAGAGGACTTCATGTAGCATGAGCGACGGGGCAAACTGGGGTTTGTGGGGATAGTGGTGTGGGGTAAACCTGCTCATAGAGGTCAGCTACGGCTTTGAATGAGCAGCATGAGTTGATCTGAGTCACAGTTTATTGGCTGGTGTGTGCAGCATTTCAGTCCTCCATGAATGCTGCAGACCACACAGGGAAGGCCTCTTAACAGAGGACTCTGGGGGAAGGGGAAATAAAAGTGCTCACTGTGGAGAGCAAAGCACTGGAAGAGCCTTGAGATGGGTACATATGGAAGTGCTACAGAAAAAAATGCATTTCTCTCTCCCCTACTTCCCTAGGTGCTGTAAGTTAGGCTTGCATTCTGCATATGATTTATTACTGTTTATATACTTCATACTGTATGCCTTCCATTTTCAGGTAATTCAAAAGGGGCATGAGTAATGTTCCAGTGCAGCTAATGACAGAACACCTGCTGTTACGAATGGGAATATTCACATCTTTCAGAAAACCCCTCGGAATCCATTTGTAGGGAAGAGGTTCTTGAAAAACAGGGTGGTAGGAGGGAGCCTGTCATGAGTCAGGGAGAGGAGGCAGTGCAGAACTGGCACAGGAGAGGTGTTCTGGCTCAGGGCAGGCAGGCATGGTGGGAGTGATTGATGTGCACTTGCTGCATCCGTGAGATGGAAAGTGAGTCTGGGTGGTTGGGTTCTCTTCGGACTGTCTTTGATGATAACATGTGATTGCAGTGGGGTTAAAGGCAGACCCAACTTGCAGTGGGAGAACTGGTGCCAACAAGGGAGTTGATGCGTGTCTCCTGTGAGGTAAGGGTATCTGAGGGAAGGGGAAGGCTTTTGGGTCCATCTGAGTTGACTGATGGAAATGTTCGGGTCTCTGATACATCTTCATCCATGTGGCACTTCCAGTTCCTGCAGGCTTTCCCCATTTTTCCCATCTGCCCATGACTCAGTCTGACTCAACAGCCTCGACACCTTGACAAGTTTCCAAGCCCAACACCAGTAGTAGTCAGTTTGCGCAAGGAGCAACTTATAGAAATGTTAATCTCCAAGGTTAAGAATAAGGAGATTAAAACCCCCCACAACACAAACATATGCCTGGTGGTTTGGTCTGTCTGTAGTGTTTAAGGTTTTTTTAACACAGCCCAAGCCACCCGCTCTCTGGTAACATCCCAGCCCACTGTACACAGCACAATCTGCTCTGGCAGTGCTTCACCATAGGAGTTCTTGCATGGGGATATGAAATTTCTAAGCTTCTCCTCAAGTTTCAAATGAATTTTGTGTTGCTCTCAGCCCAGCAGCTGCCTTAGCAGCTGTAAACCCATTGCAGCCCTCACTGCCTTCCTCAGCCCAGCTCTGTGCTTACTGAAGCTCTAAGGGTTCCTCACACTCTCGTTGACCTTCTCTTGGTTCTGCCTGTGTTTGGTGGAGCTCCATGGGCAAGGAGAGGTGGAGAGAGCAGAACCCGTCCTCTCCACCTCATCCAAAAGCTGCTGTGACCCTCACAGAGGCCTGTAGCTTCTGTTAAATGATTTGTCAGCCCCAGCTCAAAGCAGGCAACTGGTGCAGAAACACAGTGTTGGTTTTGTGGCTTTGCCAGCTTTGATATAAATGCTAAACACACATGTGGGACAGTATGTTGTCAATCTCCACACACACACATCTCTTTCTATAATGCCTGGATAACTGCTACCATTTCAAGATCTTTTTGATATTAAGTTTCTTTTCCATCTTACCATCTAAGACTGGCAGCAAAAAGTAAATGGTTATTGGTAGCAAAACTGTATTTGCTGGCAGCAGGTAAAGCTAATGACTTTATTCAGTAAGACTCAGTGCTGCCATTAGTTTTTTTAAAGGCTGTTCTAGGTAAACTGTGTTTTAATAAATTTTAAGCAAACCTTTTCTTTTCTTTTAATGGAAAACTAAATAAAGTAAATTCCATATCCCTGAGGGAACTGCTGACCTTTAAGATAGTGAAGCAAGTTGCAACCCTTCTAAAAGCAAGGTTTTATTTTGGCTGTTGCACATGACATTGTTGCTTGTTTTTCAGAGGATGAGCAAGTCATGAAAATGCAGCTGATGAGTGTGACCTGAGGACAGAGCCAGAAACAGATGACTTGTGGTGCTCATGGTGAATACACAATATTGGTTATGCTGCCTGTTCAGTAAGACCAGCAGGATGCTGCTTTCCTTCTCAGCAAGTCAACCCAGTGAAAACTGATGCTGCAGAGATACCCCTGAGGGTAACAGAACTCAGTATGCATTCAGGTGAGCAAGGCAGAACTCTTTACAGGACTTGGGGCATAACTGGAATAGACTTCCTGCTGGAGGAGTAAAGCTGCTTGCAGTCAAATGGGTTTTAATGAGAACCACTCAACCGGCAGCACACCCTTTGTACCACGTCACTGGAGAGGGGCTTGACTCTGAATCCTTATGCAGAAAAGAGAGACATTTTACAGTTATCATCATCATGAGCATCTAAAATGTTGATCAGGCAACTCCAGCAACGCTGCTCAAATACGGCTGTTAGCACTTCCTGTTACGTGTCCAGGACTCTTCAGGTTTGTCCTTTGTTGACAGAAACTATTATTCTCCTTCTCTTCCTGAACTCTTTGAGGTTTGTGGTATCAGTGTTCAATAGACAGTCCCAGCACTGATCCCTCTGCAGCCAGGAGAACTGTCCTGCTGGTTTTGTTTAACCTGTTCCACTTTTAACTCAGGCTCAGGTCCTTCCATGAATGCCAGTTTCATCTGAAAAGGAGGTACATGTTTGAGAAGCAACCACTTCTGAGTATGGGCCACTGAGATCATCGCAGTGAGTATGTCCACCATTGGAACTGCTTTCTTCTATCTGGTTCCCTACAATCACTTGTCTGTAATATGTGAAGAGGGGAAAGTGCTGTTATCAGAGACATCTGTTTGGAAGACAGGTAGCAGCAGTTTCATAAGCAAGTACAATATCAAAGTCTGTAACAATATAGAAGATGGTTCAAAAGCATTGAATCCAACATGATAGATGCTTTTGGACTTCAGCTTTCTTTATTCACCATGAGAAATAGAGTATGACCAAAAGTGTGTGCTGTGGCTGGTATGTGGTGACTCCCCCTTGCCCCTCAACATGGGACCTTGAGCTTGGTTCTTTAGATGGATTGTTACAGGGGAAACTGGAAAGTTTGCTATGACTTCCTCTGTGCAAGGGTGAAGAGAACTGTCAGGGCTGCTCCTGGGAGAGAGAAGAGGGACAAGAGCTTTGTGTGACTGTGAATGGGTGTCACTGGGGCAGGAACAAGAGGGATGTGTGATATTTGGGATAGAATTGCTGACTCTTGGGTTGGGAAAAGGTAAGATACATTTCTAAGGCTGGTGGGGGCCTGAGCAAGAAAATGGGACAGACCTAAGAAAGAGTGGGTAGGACCAGGGTAGCAGTAAATTGCCAGTGTACATATAATGGCAATGTAAAGCTTTATAGTTCTGCCAGAAGGCAGTGGAGGGGGCAATGACAGGAGAACAGCAGAGTGCACACTGCCCTCCTCCTCCCTGAGCCTTCTTCCCAGCAGCTTCCCAAACCTCACCCTAAAAGCATAAGGAGCAGATGCCTCCTGGCCTAGAAGCAGTAAGTTCCATACAGCATGGCTGAACACAGGATTCCCATTACTACTGTATCCTTAGGGCTTCAAAGGTGGGGAGAAAAATTACATTGGGAAGAAAAATGCAACCCAAAAGTGAGAATGAAAATGGAAAACTTTTGCCTGGAGCCGTGGCTTTGGAGACAAGAAAGAAGACATCTTTGACTAAAAGCCAATGGTTCCATGGTTAGACAAACATAATAACCAAAATCAGAAACCAAAATAAAATAAATGGGATAAAAAAGAAAATAACTATTTTTAATACTTTAGAGAAATATAAACTTTATAGCCTCAAATTTGTATTGTTTAATTGCTAATGAAAGCTTAAAGTATCTGTGCCTGACAAGAATAACACAACAGGGATTTTGCTTAATGGTAATTCAAAAAACCAAAACAAAACCCCAAAGTCTCAGCAACAGGCCCACTGCAGGCATGCAGATTTGGGTTTTCTTTGCTATGATGCAGGCAAGTTCTAGAGCTCTCTCCTCTCTTTGACAGAAGCAAGACAAAAATACTCTTACCAAACAGGATGTTGTCTTTCCAGTCCATTCAGTAGCTAAGTTTATCAGCTAGCTATCCGTACTTTAAAATCAGCTAGAGAACATGCATCCTTGAGGCCTGGAGACTGTCTGGGGAGAACTCTGTCTGGCTCTAGTTAATTGTTAACAGCAGGGAAGTTTGAGGAGGCTGGAAGAGCCCTGGTGTCCCAGTACTCACAGACTGAAGGGGTCAAACCAGGTCTCCAGAAGGCAGCGCAACTGACCTCAGCCCCAGGCAAAATCATGGAATTAAAGCTAAGATAAGATACAACTGAAAAAGTATTTCAAAGGACAGAAAGACTCGTTCCAGACAGCGTGGTGTTACAGAAAGCCACACTGCTGAAAAATGTCTGAGGCCAGTTTTTCAGGGGAACACTATTTGGAGGATATATGGAGCTATTTAAACTGCAGCAAGGCATTTGACTTAGTATTCCATACTGCCTCCTTTAGAAAGAACTATACACGAGCCCCATTAAACAGGTGTTATATGAATTTGGCTTCTCAAAGAGTAGCTGTAGAATGATCTCTGACTGTGGCTGTTTCTAGCAGGGCTCCATAAACACCCACCCCATCCTATTCAGCTTTTTTATCAGAGATTTGGAAGTAAACATAAAAGTTACTGTGAATTAAACACGCAGATAAAGATACAGTGATACAAGAAGGAGCAAACGGTCATATAGCACAGACCGGACACCCAGCTACGAGGGACCTATTCAAACAATATTAATATATTGAATTTAAAGCCTCAACCCTGGCAAAAACCTTTTTCACTGAGAACGGCAGGTTTTTCATAAACTAATCTCCTAAAACCAGTGAATTTTGGCACACACAAAAACTTGAGCTATTCAGAAAAAAATGTAGAGCTGATAGTTTGTGTTTATGGATTTCTGGGGACGGATCTGGTCTTTGAAAGCCTGGAGTAGGTGATGTTGTGATTCTTAATTTTCACAGTGTGATAGACAGCGTGGTAAATATCTGTCTCAAAATCACTGTCACTAAAAATCAGTGATCACATTTTGGCCTTTTTCACTAATTAAGCACTATAGGGTTTTTTTAATGCAAATACACATTTATCCCTAATTTTACTGAAGAAGTTTATCAGTTAAGGTACGAAGCAGTGCCAAGGCATTGTGATTAAACTAGGCACAGAAATGAGAAACCCTGAACAACTTAAATACAAGAACTTGTTCTATGCAGAGAGTTCTGTGTTGAGTTGTACCCGGGCAGAGACATCTGGGAGCCTGCATCCCTGCCCACAGCAGGCAGCACTCTCAAACTTCCAGTGCACGAGTTGTCTGGGGTTTGGTTTATGTCCCTTGAGAGTGAGCTGACATAATCTCAGGACTGCCCGGGCTGGGCATCCTGCACCCTTTGAGAGGAGATAATGGTGGATTTGATAACACGGTTGCTCACAGGACACTCACTATTCGAATGCACAGTGGAAGAGTTCTTCCACTCAATTGACACTCAGTTCTCCCTTGCCAGCGTCTGACTCGCCACTATTAGATAGATGGAAGCTTTGTTGTGTCACTTCAAACTGTGTAACAGTTTTAAAGCAAAAAGCTCCATCACTTCATTTTCTATGAAGAACTAGGGAGAACTTCAGAAAGCAACCGAGAGCACCTTAATACTAACACAGACAGACTGCTTCCTGGTACCTGAGCAGTGCAGCCCACCCCACAATCCACCTGGATGGATGTTTGCACCAGACTTGGAGAATGTCTGAGCCACAGAGGGTAAGTTCTGACCTCACATCCATCTCAACTGCAATCTCAGTGTGTGGGATTTCTGGAAGGACACTGGCTAGCAGTAAGCAGCCTCTATTCCTGGCTCTGAGCTCATGCAGAGCCTGGTGCTATACAAAACCCAGCTCATTGTTTTTCACTTGGAGATCAGTTATCTCTGAACAAGCTCAGCAGCACCACACCAAGCATGATACCAGTCCCAGACCTCTCTCCAGCGGCATGATACCTTCTAAAAGCTATGGAGTATGATTCTTTGGATGACGAGAGTGAGAACACTTCCCTGTGAAGACACTGTAATTTGAGCTCTGGTGACCAAAGTCTGGTAACAGGCTTTGACAGTCCCTAGCTAACAGTTTTAACAGCCTCTGCCCCTGTGGGTATGAAGCTGCTTACATCAAAAGGAGGTGGTTCTGGAAAAAAAAAAGAAGAGAAAGCTCTCTCATGATGGAGGTCTGAAAGACAGCTGTGTCCTTTGAAACCAGAGCTTCGGAACAGCAAGATTTATTATCTGATGTTTGAGATTAAATTCAGGAACTACTGGGGAGAAATTGAGCTAGATTCCCAGGAACACCGTATGTGGGAAGCTGGCTGAAAAGACCTGGCAGTCTTAGCTTCTTCTGACACAAGGCATTATGCTGTAATCTATGCTGGGAAGTCATGCAGACGTCAAATACTGGCCTTGTGAGAGACATGACGTTTAAGTACGACTGAGAAACTGGGTTCTGAGCTCTTACCTAATCTTGGCTATAAAGTTCAAGATACCTGGGTGTGAGAATATGTGATTACCACTAGTGAGAGACAGTAGGTACAGATCACAGTTGAGTGTATCTTAAGTGAATTTATAGAGAGACAATTTACCTTGATTCTAGGGAACAGTCTACTATGCTAGGAAAGAGAAGGCTGAATAAAGTAAAGAACAGGAGAAGCTGCTTTACAAAAGTAGAAAACAGGATCGTGGTATGCTCAGCCAGAGAAGAACCTCTCATGAGGATCTTCTTACTATAGTATGAAAAAGGATTTCCCCTCCCTGAAGACAAGGTAGCATGTCCGAGTAGAACTACGACACATCTTATGGTCATCCAAATACAGTGCCTGGAGTGTGAGATTCAATGCCTTTGTGTGCAGGAATAGGTGCTTTTTTGACCATAGTATAGGGTGGTTACATTGAATTCACTAATGAATATTACAGTCTTGAAGGTAAGCTAAAGCAAGAAAAACCAACCACAGTCTCTGAGACCCACCTGCCCTCGTGTGAGGTCTAGGATATTGCTACAGATTTTTTTCTGTCCTAGGGACCAAAACCCCTGATCTGTCAAATATCCAAAATAGTTCCCCAGTTCCAGGAATGAAGCAACTGTTGCAATTGACCTGAACAGGGAAAAAAATGGAAAGAGCACACGGACATTGTACATTCTGTCCACCACATCAGTGGTTATCTGTCTGTCCATGAAGGAAATGCTCACCTGCAAAATGAGAAAGAAGCTGGCTGTAGACCAAGAGTTTTCAAGCCAAGTTTCACATCTCTGTTTGGCAAGCTGTATCTTCAGACGATGTTGCCATATGCCCAAGAAACGTTGGGTAAAAGTTAGTAGTAGCCAAAGCAAAAAAAAATATACAAATGGCGTTTCTTATTGCCAGAAATCTGTCTGAAGCCAGCAAGGCTCATGTCAGAGTCCCTTGACTTAGCTTCCCTGAGGCAGCAAGAAACGTAGACAAGGAATGAGACATGCAGATCTTCCAACTCTCTGGGTACCCTGTTTTTTTCCCCTGTATTACATGGTCTGGTAGGAAAGTGATAGCCGGAAGATTATGCATGTCCACAGTGGCATCAGTAATGGCTGTCAGGAATGCACAGCCATCAGTGTAATGCATGGGAAACTGGTGTCCCCTCTTGAGAGGTTCAGGAAGGAACTTTGCCTGCCCCTTTCCACTGCATGAAGTTCCATCCTTGGTGGGGAACTGTCTCCAGCCACTAACCCTTATTTTTCTGTGTCATTTTGGATGGTAGGAAACATAGTTGAGACAAATGGGAATACTGTCTCTGACTATAGCAGTGTGGTAATCAACTGCCTTGGCATGCATTTGAAACAGTTGGTTCCATGCCCCAAATCTTTTTTCTTCATTTATTTCTGTAGGGATAGAGTAGTGTGACAAAAGGGACTGGGACATGGATTCTTTGCTACATACAGCTCTCTCGCAAGCATCAATCCTCTCCCCTTGCCTGAACTCACTCATCTGACTTGGCACCAAATTGCCTTCTACTGCAGAGAAGAATGTGGTGCAATTGGATCATGGATTCATGTCTGGAATTTCTCAGTGATTATGCTGTGGCATAAGCAGATCTAGTGTTGATATGCCTTTCAGAAGATCCTTTGGCACTGACTTCTGTGTGGAGATGCAGGTAAAAATCAGCAGACCATATTGTGGTATCTGGCATACAGAGTGGTGGAAGCAATACTACTGTTCATTATACAAGGCCAAAACATAACCTTCAGGGACCCACAGAGAACCAGCTGACAATAAAGACAGCTGACAGGCAGCAGTGGGGGTTTGCTCAACACCAAACTGAAGCAAGAAGGTACGCTGTTATGATCTGTCAGACTTGAAAGCACGCTTGTTCCACCAGGCAGTTGAGCAAGCTGGAAGAGTACACGCTGCCCCATGTGCCCCTGGGCTTGACAGAGAGATGGATGAGCACAGGAACAGTGAAGGTAAAAGTTCTCCAGCCTTGACCAGTGACGTGAATGTGCATTTGTTGGGTGAATGTATCACAATTATCACGGGAAAAGAGATGGGAGATTTCAGCACAGAAATTAGGTGATTGTCACACCAAGGGTAATGGACTGATTGCATAACAAAGATGATGACAGGGGAGAATGGTGGAAGTTAATGGGAAGAACTTCTTTCAGGTATCCACTTCATTTCATTGCAGGAATTGGAAGAAGTGGAATTGGAGCAGGGGTTAAAGACCACATGGAACTGAAGGGCAAGCTTGGGCATGTTTGAATATTCTCCTAAGCCTAAACTTGTTTTCTTGCAGCATGTTTCAGGATTAGAAAAGATGATAGGATGGGATTACTCCAAAGCCTCAGCACATTCCATCCAGCACTGCTTTCCATTAATGATTCCTGAGCTCTCCACAAAATATCCCCAGACTTGCCTTGCTTATAACAGCTCTTTCAATGGGCAAAACTGAACACATATACTAGCGATAAATATGGATATTTTAAATCCAAGTATTTCACTCAGTAACATGATGCAGAAGTGAAATTAAAACCAAACCAAACCAAAAACCCCCCAAAACCTAACAACTTTTGTTTAAGTCTTCCAAGCACTCTGAGAGTTCCATGCATACAGACTTCTGCCATTTTTTTTTTTAGGAACAGTAAATTAATGGGAACACGCCTCTGTTACTCTGTAATTTTATGTTCATTTCCATGTATTTCTTGTATTGTTAGCTTGCCTCCTGCTTTGTGGTTTATTTGGGCAAGTTGCCTTTTTATTGTTGTTGTTACCTTCTGTGAGCATGCCAGAGGCCTTAGGGTGCCAATAAATTAGAATATTAGTGCTCCTTTTTACTGCCATATTATACCCATTTCCCTCTGCTTGCTGGTGACCTAATCTTGAACCTCTGCCTAATTTGCTGAGCTGAGTTTTCTGCTCAGCATCCTTGTTTGCAGTAAGCGTGCTTGCCAGTAAAAAACAGCAGCAAACAAAGTAAACCAAATGTAGAAAGCTGCAAACAGAAACCTGTCCTTAGGCAAAGTTCAAAATCACAGGCAGTGCTAGAACTACATTCCCATTCAACAGGTGGGTGCTGCACATCGACAGGTACTGCACATTGGTGGGTGCTGCACCTCCACCAGGCACATCTGCTGCAGCTACCTTCATAGGACAGGGTCTGCAATCTTTTAGGAGACTAGGGATGTGCCTGGCAACAGTGCCTGGCAACAGTGAGGTGTTTATTCAGCCTCTGTTTTCACTAATGGAGGTTTCAGATGGCAACATGCTACTAGAACAGACTGGCTATTCCATCGATAAGAACTGAAAATGAGCTAGCAATAGGTGCTTGCAGCCCAGAAAGCCAACTGTATGCTGGGCTGCATCAAAAGGAGCGTGGCCACCAGGTTGAAGGAGGTGATCCTGCCCCTCTACTCTGCGCTTGTGAGACCCCACCTGGAGTCCTGTGTACAGTTCTGGTGTCCCCAACGTAAGAGGGACATGGACCTGTTCAAGTGAGTCCAGAGGAGGACCATGAAGATGCTCTGAGGGCTGGAGCACCTCTCCTGTGAAGACAGGGTGAGAGCAATTGTTCAGCCTGGAGAAGGCTCCACAGAGACCTTATAGCAGCCTTCTAGTACATACAGGGGGTCTATAGGGAGGCTGGAGAGGGACTTTTTAGAAGGGCACATAGTGTCAGGACAAAGCGTAACAGTTTCATATTGAAAGAGGGTAGATTCAGGTTAGACATTAGGAAGAAATTCTTCATGGTGGGAGTGGTGAGGCACTGGCACAGGCTGCCCAGAGAAGCTGTGGCTGCCCCATCCCTGGCAGTGTTCAAGGCCAGGCTGTATGGGACTTTGAGCAACCTGGTTTAGTGGAAGATATTTCTGTGCATTAGCAGGGAGTTGGAACTAGATGATCTTTAATGTTCATTCCAACTCAAACTATTTTATGATTCTACTTGCCACTGGAGGATATGTTCCTGCTTCATCAAGCCCAGCTATTAGAACAGTCTGGATGATGCAAACGTGGGGCTCTGGGATCTGTCTGCAGAGCTAGATATGCTGTACATATGCTGAGCTTGAAGATGTGTCTCTGGGCTACTCGCTAGCCCAGACCCAGTTCTGTCTCCCTAAATGAAGGTATTCAGGTGAGAGTGACAAAATCACACCTGTAAACTTTAATCACTAATGAACTGGACTGAGGGTAATTCCAGAAGATTCTCTAACAACAGAAACCCCAGTGCGATCATGTTTTCTCACTCCTAAGCTGACTGATACTGTGAATGCTACACATCCATGGCTGGCAGGTGTTTCAAGTAATTTCACAACTACACTTCCAAAAGGTTAATATTCTCTGTGTATTTGTAGTTTTACCATGGGCTTATTTTGCTGAAGGACAGAAGTTCAGATATGGGGCATCTTTGGGAATGAAGGTATTGTCATACTCCTGGCCAGGATTTGCAAAACCAAACACCAAAAGGAAAACTCAGACCTTCAGATCTTCAGCCAATTATAAATCAGTAATTTTACTGAGTTATTTTATCCTATGAGAACTAGAAAGTGTTTAAGGACTGAGTCATACACTTATTTTAGGCAAGAAAGAAGCATGCCTAACCTTCTGCATAACAGGCCAGAGAATGATAGACCATACAGTACATCCTTACAGTAATTTTTGGATGAATGCAAATACATCTTCTCCAGCTGTTCAGTCATCAAGTAAAAAGAAGAATTAATCACAATCCATTTAATATTCTACCCTAAATCATGCAAGTGAGTCATTACCCTCACATAATATATGTGGTACATTAGAGTTTGTGCAGAGTGACCTTCCAGCCATGACAGTTATCAAGGGGCTCTTGAATTGGACACTAGTGTTCTGAAGACAGTTCACAAGGAGCATCTTGGAGCCACTCCTCCTTGAGAAACTACTTGAGTTCATTTCTCTCACTGTAGGAGGATGTTTTTCTGGAACTCAACTGAGTTTTTTTCTGATTCTTCCCAGCTTCTCTAAAACCCCTTTTAAAGAGTGCATTCTAACATAAGCACAGCATTCTTGGGACAATTTAAGTAACAGTGTGCATACTATTATCTTCCTGATCACAGTAATGAATTTTCTCTTCATTTGCTTAAGGCTTAGAGAATTGCTTTGGGAGCTTGTGTTCACCCGCTTTACCAGTAGTACCAGGTGCACCCCTCCATGGCAGGGAAGTTGGAACTAGATGATCTTTTAAGGTCCTTTCCAACCCAAACCATTCTGTCGTTCTATGATTCCTTCTCAGGTGTGGTTTACAGGAGTTACTTTCCCATTCTGTGTGTAAAACGGACACTTACTTACATAGTATGTGATCATGATAGCTGGCATAAGTAAAATGCATGTTGTTTGCAGTATACCAAACAGTCCAGACTGCTCTGCCTATCCTCATGGTTTACTATTCCCCCATGTTTCTGTCACCTGCAAACCTCATCAGTCGTGTATTTATTTTTACCCAGGTGACTAATAACAAACAGTGACTAGCTTCGGGCTGAGAGACACTTAAATAATAACATGAAAAGTGCCATCTCTAGGTGCAATTATAAACGTGGTATGTGATTGCTGGATCACCTGAAGCACTGAATGAATGTTTCATGCTGCTTATTTTAGCACACTGATCTATACTTACTTTATCTCTGTTTGTACTTACTTTACTGGAGTTGATCCAGAGCGGGACATACACAGTAAAATAAGGAAAAGAAACGTCACGAACGCAGCAAGCCCAACCCAAAAGGCTATGACAATAGAATCTGTGGACACAACACAGCAATTCTGTCACTGGTACCATAGCAAATATAAAACACAGCAATATCATTTATGACCTCTAAGAAAGGTGTGTCATTTAATTAATTCCATTTCATGAAACCTTTTAGAGAGAGGAATCTGAGTGCCAAGTTGTTAGAAGTCTTGAGAGTCTCCTAGCAGTTTACTGTAACAGTGCATGGCCAGAGCTGGGGGAGAGATTGGTAAGTGTGATGGTGACTGGCATAGTAAACATATTTAAATGGTAATACTGAGCACCTGGCATGGTTTTCACAGTTTCACCTCTTTGCAAGTGATATGTACAGTTCCTTTTACAAAATCACAGCTCGGTAAGCAGTGTGGTACTCACAGTGAGCCGTCACTGCTCAGCGCATAGCCAAATCCTGCTCTTAGATGAAAAAGTACAACAACCCATGATCTTTAAGATGATGCTTTTAGGGAGGAAATTCTAACCCTGAAAACCAAGAGAAGTACCAAGGAAAGCTTGCTGAAAAGTGCCGATGACCCTCATGGCACATCAGTCCAGTAGAAGAGAATAAACCTTCCCCTGTTCAGCTGCAATACTTCTGTAATGATCATAAAATAGTTTAAAAATGCAGTCTGCTTTATCAGGACTAAGTGGTTTCTTTAAGGAACAAGTATATGGATTCCTAGCATCAAAGTATGGGTTCACCATACTTTAACCACAGTTTAACCCAGCCTAAGACCTTGCCACTGCTATTATCCCCAATTCAGATGATGAGTTTTGTTAGTTTTTATTAATAAAAGTGAAAAAAGATTATCTGATCACTGATCTGGGTGACCAGTGCTAATGGGAGTACGAAATGGTTGAGGCAGTAAAGGAAGTTATTCTTTCATGAATGAAGGCTAGGGTGCTGTGCAAATTACTGCTTCAGTTACAGGCTTGCTGTTGGATGGGGTGAATTCATTTCTGCCCCAGTAGCACATTTGGTCACTGTTTCAACAATTCTCCTTCCTGGGATCAGTGTGGTAGTGGCAAATTTCCAAGTTAAAGCCTTGAAAAGGCTGGGTGTTCTGCAGGGCACAAGTCAAGAAATGCCCTGAATTCATAACCAGCTACTCACTTAGACTGGTCATTGACTCCAGAGACAAATATTGACCAACATAAAATAAATCTTCTATCTGAAAGGACAGAAAACACTGTGTTCTTTGAATCAGGTCCAATATGTTTGATTAGGTGTTTCTTTGTGAAGAAGTTCAGAACGTGTTGTCATCAGAGCCACAAATAGATTAGGAGGAATTATCCCAGCTCTGTTTAAACCTAAAACTAGAGCTGACCCAGCGGGAATCTTATTATAAAGTGAGTTCTGGCTGGGCTACTGCGAAATGAGAACGTGGAGGGTTAGCTTATTTTATTCTTCCTCTGTTAAAAAAGTTTTACTGAGCTTTAATTCAGAGAATGGTAAATTAGGAGGTGAGAGAGCAAAGGTGTCCCTGCCTGTGAAAGGGGTTTGGAACTAGATGATCTTAAAGGTCCCTTCCAACAAAAACCATTCTATGATTCTATTGCTTACATATATTCTGACCTGCTCTTCCCAAACATATTATGGGAAAAAGTGATGAGATGCTACTGGCCCACCCCAACAGCTCAAGGGGAACTTCAGGGACAAGATCATGGTCCATGGGTATTCTGAAAAGCTCAAAGTTTTGAACTGTTCAAAGTCATCAGAACAGAAAAGAATACTTTGAATTTTTAGAATTCCCTATCCATCAGAGTTATTTTGGTTGCATCTTTTAAAAGCAGCGTTAATACGATTCATGGAATTCACTAAAGCTAAACAAATTTGTTCCGGGTCTCAGAGGGAGTTTGAACTCTTGAGGGATAAACAGAAACTTCCTGTTTTCAAAGTCATGCAATTGGAATTTTTTAAAACTGGATTAACCTATTTTAACAATCTATAAAAAGCTTTTCTATTGCTAAATTTTATAGTCACCTTTTATGTATGTGTGTGTGTGCGTGCATATGTTGTTGAATAGCCTATTAGTTCATGGGCCAATTAAGCATTTTATTATTTTTATACAAAATGGAGAGAGCTGCATAACACTATTAACAGAAAGCAAGACCACGACTTTATGGTTGGATTTAGATCCATTTTCATGAGATACATGATACATGAGATACACAGAGTCTCACAATGCTTCAGGGACAGGCCATTTTGGAGGAAAGAAAGTGCAGAGCTTCAGGTCTCTGTTTTTACATTAAATGAAAGAACCAAAAAAGGCAAAATTGAATTAGGGAGCTATAATCCCATCCCAGGGGTCATGACAACATTATAATTCATTTGGGCTGATTCATCAATGCACCTAAACACATGCGCAGGTCCCATTGCAGGCAGTCAGCAGAGGCCCTCTGGAACATCACTACAATGGTTATTGTGATCCCAGAGGTTTCCTGCATTTTGACAAACTTGGAACGTTCTTGTCTATCTGAGGGAAAATTATCACCATTTCATCGTCAGCACAAAGGGCAAAGACTGGCTGAATTTATTTCTTCTACACACTTCCAAGCACATAAGACATTAATCCTAACAGTGGCTTTTGAAGGTATAAAAATGTAAATACTACTACAAAGACAGGAAAACCTACAAAGTATAGTCATTGCTTGGCTAGTGCTTTTACTCAAAACAAGGAAAGAACTATCCAACTATGGAATTGTTTCCCTTGGTGTTTTCTTTATAACTTGTAACTCACTGTTCTCCCACTGGTGTTTGGAGAAGGAAGTATAAAAGCACCAAGATGATGCTATCTCCATTCCTCTTAGCCTGCTGACATGAAAAATATTTATAGGAAGAAAAAGAAATAAACAGTTTCACTTCCCTGGCTATCAGGAAAAAACCCCAACATTTTTAGTTTAGTTTAGTAAGTGGTATAGGCAATGTGGGCTCTTTAAAAGACAAATAATTGAGCAGCATTCCATTTTGACATGCTGCCTAGAAATAAACAGATTCCCCAGAGAACTAAAACTGCCTTAACATTAACCTGCTGAGGGGAAAAGAAGTACATCCCAAATCCTGCACTTGCATCTTCCTCTTTCTTCTTTGCCCGGAAGATGAGCACTGAAATCTGTTTTCCCTGCAGCTTTGTTTCCCAAAGCTGAGCTCAAAAGTGATTTTCTTTGGTGTCCAGTATGGCATGATCTCACCCTGCAGCCTTTTTGTCAGTAAAGGTCTCACTCACAATGTTCTTTCTCTATTATCTAGTCACCAGCTGTAGGAATTTGCAGATATTTTCTGGCTCTGAGGTCTCCACTCCTTTCTAACTAGATCAAGTTTGGGTTAGCTGAGGAGCAGATGAGACACAGAAACACAAAGTATGGTTGCATAAATCATCTCCTTAGGATACAAAAAGACCTGAAGGGTGCCAGACTTCTTTACTTCTTTAGGGAAAGAGAACAAAATAAATAAAAAAAAATAAATCTATAAGAGATACAGGTTTACTCTGATTTCTTAATTACAGTAAGGCTTATGAGATCACTCATAAGCACCCACACACTGTGTGGTAATTTCCTTCATGAAACTATCAACAAGTTTAAATTTAATAGAGGGTGAGCATCTTCTCTCAGAAGTACAGCTTCTACGAGTTTCAAGAGAACAGGCAAGAGGGTAAAAAGAAATATCCTACAAACTGCCATAGAGTGAAATGCTGTTAACACAAACTCCACCTCTTGTTATGTATCAGGCAACCCAAATGTTAGAAGGACAGTATTAATGAGAAAAAGAGGAAAGATTCCTCATTTTTGTTGGTTTGGTTTGGTTTGTTTTTGCTAAGCCAGCCACATGCTGGGGACTTACAGTTAGCTTCACTCAGCAGTCTGGGGTTTCCCTGCTGGAATTTGGGGGTAATAATCTACCCTAACTTTAAAATTAAGTGAATTAGAGAAGCTGCTCACAACCTGTTGGATCCCAGCAGCACCAAATGATGCTTTACAGTATGGTGGAGCAAGATTTGGAAAGATGTGGATATTTATACCACCTTCTTTAAGGCATGGTGCTTTTAAGTTTGTAAACGATAAACCCTAGGCTTATCTGAGTGGACAGAAAAGCTTTTCTAGAGGCAGAGTAGAGTAAGAGTTTCTGCTCCCTTTTCTTATTCTTGCTCTCAAAGGGAAACAAAGGACACAAAGCTCTGGGCATTGTCCAGTTGAATCTTTACTATTAGAAAGACAGTTACACGTACTGCTAATTAGAGAGACATGAAAATATTTTGAAACACTATTATGCTTTTTTTACAGACCAGACCACTATAATAACCTTGTGGAAGCAATTTTAGTGACTGAAACCATACGTGAACAGTCATAGTTGTCTTCAGTAAACTAAACAGCAACCGGTAAAGCTTTGCCACTCAAATGAGGATACAACCACAGATAGAGACATGGCAGAAACCGAGGGAGAATGCTGCCTATAGCCTAAGTGACTCAAACATGCCTACCCGCTCTCCCCTGATCTTAGTCAATCCATCTAGCTGCACTCAGTTACATTAAACCCTCATGACTTAGGTTGTCACTTTATCTTAACAAAACAAAAAATGCAGTTACATTAGGAAAAAAAAATTAGTTGCCACTTTAAATAACCATAAAAAGACACTGCTATCTCATTGTGCAAAAACAAGGGTGAAACGAATTAACTGTTGCAGGGTGAATGTGGTGAATGCTATTTCATAATATATATACTTTGAAAATTAACTTCTAAACCCAGCAGAATCAGATTCCATGGCAATAAAGTATTTTGACAAATATGTATATTACTTTATCTTACAGTTTCAGTACCACTAAATCACAGATTTAGACAATAGACTGTATTTCAGCTTGTTATTCCTGGCTAATGGAAATGTATACTTCTTCTTTTACTAAGGTTTGAACACTTATCAGTTGTAACGTAAGCTTCATGTCCCAAGATGAAAACTTGGTAGTCTTCTGGAAAACTGCTCATTTAGCCCACCTTTCTGACAGCAGCATACAGGTAACTAGCACCCAAACCTACAGGTCTGCAAGTCGTTCAGTTTCCACTTAGGAAACGGCTCAAAAAAAATAAATCTGTCCTTCGAAGTATATCAGCAATCCTATAGTTTTAAATACTGTAAGATAAAGCAAAGAGTTTCAGTATTAGTAATAACTACTATTAGAGCACAGTCAGTTTGGAAAGCAGGCACTCATCCACACAAACCATGCACATGTAAGCCAGCATGGGCTCCATTGCAAGAAAAACAAAGAATAAAGTCAGTGAGACAAGCAATGCAACATTTTTCCTGTCTATATTAGCACCTACTATCTACAATACTTACATTTATTAACCTTCAACTTGCTTCCATCTACTGGAATTGGATCTATATAATCCCAGTAATATTCATATGACCAGAAATACTCAGAGGAGTTTGTTCTGTTAGCCATTTCAGTAGTGCATTTTAAACCAGCTCAGAACTCCAACCAAATACTGTTTTTCATTGTACTTCAGCGCCCTCAGAAAGCGATTGCACAACTGATGCCTATGTAAATCACTCTGGGGTCCCGCAGCTCAAGGACTGCCTTGGTACTAAAAAACATCTAGCAGCAATGAATATTGATGTCTGACAGACCCGTCACAGCAGTAATCATCCATTCGTGGCGGGCAACCACGTTATCCTCTACATACTTTAACCGCAGATAGCTGTCAAGTCACTTAAGAATGGGGTGGGCAAGTGCCAGCTGGGTCACATCCCCTCCCCTCTCACAAACTTGTGGCCACGCAGCGCTCTCTGGAGCTGCTGCACTCAGCCAGGCTGAAAGACATTTCTGGATCTCTCCTGATAGAAAGATGTAGACAAGCCCTGATGAACTGCTTCAGAAATGAATGATGTATTGAAACAACCATGTACTTTGCATTGCTACTTCGTCATTCCCTCCACCCCTCAGGCCACGGAGGGAAAGGCAGGCTCCCGATCATCACTAAGGCAGACCACTGGAAAGTGTTTGGCCCACAGCAACTTTGTGCCTCAGCAACACCGCAAACGGGCTTCACCCACCCTCACAGAACCGCTTGTGCTGAACGTGGAAGAGCCCCTCAGCTTACTGCATCCCTCCCATGCTCGCAGCCGCTGCAGCGCCGGAGCCCGCCCGCCGTGCGCCCTGCCAACGATCACCGGAGCAGGGACACAGCCCAAGCACAGCCCCCCCCCACCGCCTTCCCCGCCACAGCGCACCCGGGGCGTGGCCAGGAGGGGCGTGGCCACAAGGGGCCTGACCACAGAGTTATTTGCCGCCCGGTAGCGATAGCGGGAAACCGTCACTTCCGCTTCCGGCGCGGGCTGTTTGAAGGATACGAAGGGCTGGCGCTATTCGGTGTCGGGCGTTATGGCGGGGCTGAGCTCCTCCCTGCCGCAGCTGGAGAAGGACAGGGGGTGGATACCCCTCCGTCGCCTCTATCATCATCATCCTCCTGCACCTCCTCCTGCTCCTTCTCCTCACTATCATTCTACCCCTCCTCCTCCTCCTCACTATCATTCTACTCCTCCTCCTCCTTCTCCTCACTATCATTCTACTCCTCCTCCTCCTCACTATCATTCTACTCCTCCTCCTCCTCCTCCTACGCCGTCGGTGGAACAGCAGCCAGGAGACGGGGACGGGAGGGAAGCAGATATGAAGCCCATGGTGTTCCTGTGCGCCGGGTGCCGGCGGCCGGTTGGGGACACGCTGAACTGGGTGACCAACGACGAGAAAGAGGGCTCCATCCTGCTGCGCAGTGAGTGCCGCGCCGCGCCTTGCCCTGCTCCGCTCCCCCGCCTCCGGTCACCTCTATCCTCTCTCCCTCCGCGCAGGTGCCTCCAACAGCGTCTCGGTGGACGCGGAGCGGCAGCTCTCTAAGCGGCCCGGAGAGTGCGGATGGTGAGGCCCCGGTTGCTGCCCCAGGGTGTGTGTGTGTGTGGGGGGCTCCTTCTCCCTGGCTCGTCCTTCCCTCTCCTGAGAGAGACCGGAGGTTCTGGGGAGGCGATGAGGAGTAGCCCGCTAAGCAGTGCTGCTGGTGGGCAGGGGTGCCCGTGTGCTCCCGGGCAGGGCCGGAAGCTGGGCCTGGGGCACTAGTTTGTGGTACTAAAGAACATGATAAAAATTTATTTATTTTTTTTTTCCTTAATAAGTATGGGAAAAGGTGCTCCTGTTTCATTTCTCCTGATTAAATGTTGTATATTTTTCTTACAGCATGGTAGAAGTGTTAGTCTGCTCTGGCTGCTCAATGGTACTTGGCAGAATTTACAAATGCACCCCAAAGCATCTTGACTACAAGAGGGATTTGTTCTGTTTCAGTGTTGAGTCTCTTGAGAGGTAAAGGCAGAATTCTTACTGCTAAGTCTGACAGCTAAATTTTGCCCACCAGACATCATGTTGGGGGATGCTCCTGTTAATATTAGTGGCACGTCTAGAGGTAACTGTTTCTGTTGCTTTGTCCAGAGTGACTTTCTATATTGCTGCTGTAAGCAGTGTAGTACTGAAGCATTAGAAACATCTTTGTAATGTTAGACAAGGCCTAGAAAAAAAACCAAAATGCCAGGGCTGCCTTTCATATAAGAAAGAGCATACAACCCAGGAAAATAACACAAGGTATGCAACATGGGAAGGTTCTTCCTTATTTATTCAGAGGAGACTACGTAAGAGCTCTGCCTCAGACAGCATGAAGTGAGCCCGTAGTCATAGGTAGTACCAAATGTGTCTGTCTGTAAACTGTTACAGATAAATAGATCATCAGTAGAGAACATTAGCAGAGAGGCATAAGCTCTGCTTAGCTTAGGGTGAGGTCTGACCTGTATTGGTCAACTCTGCTTTTTCCTTGCTGAGGTAGGCAAAATGAAATCTTCAAGACAAGTATGTGCTTAAAGGCTCTCATTTGACTGTCTTGCAGTCAAAAACTGTCTAGAAAGTGATCATGTGGTGTTGTATTGATTTTAATTGGCTTGTATCACTTAAAAGTGGCCTTAAAATATTCTTTAATACTTATATCCTGACCTAACTCTTCACACCAAAGTGCTTTTATCTGTTGCTTTAGCAAACAGTGATAGGTTACATTTACTTCTGTCTGGGTTAGTTTTAATATTTCTGCTTTTTGTTAAGTTCTAATTTTTGCTGCTGTATCTATGTGGATATTCACCTTCCTACATGGGGCAGTTGGGGCTTTTTAATCTCTTCCCACAGCTATGGTACTTTGCTTTTTCCATAGCAATAGAATTCTCTGAAACTCTGACGTGGCTGCAAAACTACATTTTCTTGGGCAGTAATGGCGATGGCTATTTCTCCTGTCTAGTGCTACACTATTCTTAATGTGTGGGGTTTTTCACTGTATCCTGTGGCACCAGAATTCATGACTGTCTCTTGAAGTTCCAGCTTTCATAAAATAAGGGTATCTTGGTATTTCTATGCTTAAAACTGTCTTTGTTCTGCCATAGTTTACAAGATTAACAAATATTCACATTTGTTCTGTTGTCACTGGAATCATGCTTATACTTTGGTGTATTAATCATGATCTCATAATCATTGAGAACAGTGGATGAGTATTACATTTGGCTTTCTGCCTTCAGAATGAAAAGTGCATTATCTAAACTAGTAGCATATCAGTTATGTTCTAGGATCCACAGAAAAGCAAGCTGTTACTGAAAATGAACCTTTAACTTTTGAGAGTCGAGCTGCCGTGGAAGAAACGCTAATGAAGGTATGATTTAACCTTAGATCATTCCTTGTTTAAATCACCACCATGAGATCTTAATATCCTTAAATTTAATTTCTACGAACAGTTTATTTCATCCACATCAATTCTTAGTATTTTAACATGAGCTGTTATACTTCATGCTATTAATATCTTGTGTTATGCAAGATTTTCAGTAACTTTTCCTTCAACAGTAATTAGCATTTTGAAGCTAATTTCCAAGCACTGTGTTTTATCAAGTACAATGCTAGATTCCTATTTATGTTTGTCAGTAATTAGAAAGTTTTTTTCTAATTAGTTCTGATTCACTTCTCGGTATTCTCACTTTTATTTGTGTCTCTTGTATCTTTCATATAAACTGACAATGCTTTTGTGGTTACTTTCTATTGAAATATCATATAATAAAATTGACATTTTGCTATGCTGAAAACCTCTGATTGCAGGTAGGGAGAGTTGGGAACGAATAGTGTAATGAACTCAGCTCTGAAACCTGATGGTTGTCAGCAAAAGCTGAATGTGAGGATCTGACACCAAGGTTAGAGACAATTAAAGATCTAAGAAATTGTGGAGAGCTAATGTTAGAGTTGAGTGAACTTCCAAGCTACAGTATTAGACACTTTGTAGTACCTATCTTGGAAGTATTAGGTATTTCCAAGCTAGCAGGAATAGTAACAGGCAAGATAAAATTTGAACACTTACTGACACCTACACTGGCTCTTTGTATTGTCAAGTGATGTTTATAGCAGATTATCTTTCCCTGTTTACAGGTAGAGACTGTATTAAATGCTCTGCAGTCAAAAATAGCTGCTGTTGAATCGATGATAGCTTCTCTTCATGAAGAAGTCTGAAAGAAATGACGTGCAGGAGGTTTAACTGCAGGAGAATGATGTATGTGAAATTTGTCCTTGTAATCCTCTGGAATGTGTGGGAGCACTGCAAAAGCTGTGCAGAGAACTGAAAGACATTGGCTTGTTCTGTAGTAGAACAATGCTGACTGTGAGTCTTCATCATAGACAAGAAGCTCCTCTACTTTCTGTTAAAACAATACACCAGACAGGAACAGTTTATTTTTTATTTTTAATCAAATTTCTGTAGACTTTTAGTTTATATGTAAATGTGTTTAAAGTTTTGTCTTTGAAAGCAAAGCATTTATCTCTTGACTTCCCTGCTATTCAGAATCTACTGAACTGGGTGTGCATCTCCTTCCTAAACACATAAAACAAAAAAATCCCTGTGATGTCTGAAAGAACAACATATGTCCTTTTTCTTGTTTCCACAGCCTTTCCTTGACCTGTGCTCAGAGATTGGAATGGTGCAGTGTGTGCTTTGGGTGGTTGTTAGAGTTTTGTTCTGTAAGCTCAAGGCTAAAATGTTTGTAAAGCCTTTTTCTACATTACATTAGATAAAATAGGTTTTTGTGCAGTATTGAAGGTTATACGATTTACAGCCTCAAAGGAAGGCAAACAAACAAGGCTGCTAGCAGCACACCTTTAAGCAAAGCTTGGTGTATTTGCTTGGTGTATTTGTATACAACAAATGCAAAATGCCAGTTAAAAATGCTTGTTGATACTTTGTTGGTTTAATGCAGATATTTCTGTTATTTGTCATTAATCTTCTGTATATTTAATTATCAGAGTTTCTTATGTAGTCTGCATGTTCCAAGTATATTTTTTTCAATAAAACAAGAGTAGTTGTACTCTAAAGAAAGAGTAAGTTGCGTTGTTTGGTTTTGGGTTTTGGTGTTTATTTGGTTTGTGGTGTGTGGATTTTTCTTTTTTGTTACCTGAAATTTTTTATATTTTCTCCAAAAACCTAGAATGAACGTACCACTATTCTCTGCATGGGAAGGTGTTGTTTCTCTTACAAAAGCTGCTCCCCCTACATCTTTATGTACTGCTTTGTTTTGAAGAAGTACTTGAATTTAGCTTGTAGTGATGGATCTTGTATTCTTTCATGCTCAGGTATATAAAACATTTTGTTACTTGCATACCTGTTNTGTTTCTCTTAGCTGCTCCCCCTCCATCTTTATGTACTGCTTTGTTTTGAAGAAGTACTTGAATTTAGCTTGTAGTGATGGATCTTGTATTCTTTCATGCTCAGGTATATAAAACATTTTGTTACTTGCATACCTGTTAAAGGAATTGTTATAAGCACTCGTCCTTCCAATCAAATTACTCCTGTGTAGTTTCTTGGTAATTTCTTCTCTAACAAGTTTTCTGAATGATGTTAAGTGACCTAATAGACTTCTCTATAGACAAATCCTAGAAAAACAAAACAAATCAAAATGCCAGGGCTGCCTTCATATAAGAAAGAGCATACAACCCAGGGAAATAACACTAGGTATGCAATGTGGGAGGGTTCCTCCTCATTTATTCAGAGGAGACTACATAAGAGTTCTGTTTTAGACAGCATGAAGTGAGCCTGTGCAAGGTCCTACACCTGGGTCGGAGCAATCCCAGGCACAGCTACAGGTTGGGCAAAGAGG